>CAJQZN010019932.1:0-12051 GCA_907164685.1 Colias eurytheme | reverse complement strand
GGAACCCTTTGTGCGCGAGCCCGACTCGCACTTGGCCGGTTTTATTTTTAAGCTTACTTAGTACATCATCTTCATTGGCACACTTTTGCAACATCCTCTATCAATATTGATAACCCACTAGAATCTTTAGGATAAAAAAGCTTCAACCTTTACAAAAGGACCAAAATGTTATTTTCTCGTTTAATTCAATAAAAATATAGAACGCTATCCATAATATCTCCAAGCCGGTGTTGACAAACAGCAGAGCTTAAAGCTCGATCATCTTTGATAACGGGCTAGTAACCATTCAAACAGTAAAAACAATCCAATCGCGCTTATTAATAATCACCTGCTTAAACTATCTGCAAAATAACATCAAAATTGCTGATTTAAATAAGAAACAATGTTAATAAAGCTTACCCTGTACAAACGTTTAAATTACTGAGATATAATCGCTCAAAATCGCGTGTACACCAAGTTGGTTCAAATTCTGTAATATCTGAATGTCTCTTAGTAAAAGTTTGATAAGACATTTAATTCAATAAGCATGAAAAATCGTGACTTCACAATTAGAGTGGTATTAAACGCTAAAACAATTTCGATATACTGACGTGTAATTATGAGTTAAATGTTAGCTTTGCAACTTTGTTGACGATGCTCCTATTTTACTATCTCAAATGCATACTGAAATATACCTTAACACTTAAGTTTAAAGAACAAAATGCAGTGAATATGCTGTCTAGGCGTAATCTCATTGCGTATACGATATACAGCGTGTTGTAAATGTAGGTTCAAGAGAATAATGTTAAAAATGAAATATAATTACAGGTGTTGATAAAGGGCGGTCATTAGGTATGATATTTTAAATTCTGTTAACATGGACTAAGTACAATTTTTAATTTATAGTTCACATTTGCAATTCATACATTGTGTGGCACTAGTTTTCATTTACATGCTTTTTTAAGAAGTTGACAGTAAGGTCAGTTATTTTGTATTCATATGTGATGTTGGCGATCATCATTTAACATTTTATAGACGGTTATGGACTTAATACTGTAATTATTTGCTTAATATTAAATTACGAATATTAACATGTGGTAAGTACTAATAAGTCGGATTGTCATGTTTTTGTTAAAATGATTAATGTATAAATTGTATCTAACGTTTATGTATAATTTTTGCAGATTTCTAAATCCTGAAATCCTGGCTGCATCATGGATGGGAGGCTGAATCTGATTAAACAATACATACTTAAAATATAAACTTATTTGCGCTCATATATTTTTATCAATTGTCGGTCTCTTTACAACGCAATAAATAGCAACTTCATACCCAACTATGTCCAATATCACCATATAAGTATACGAGAGAATTCCGTCGTTTTTACCAATAATTTATTGTGTGAACAAAATCGAGGGAACAATTAAATAAATCATATCAAGATATAACGGAGGCAATTATCAGTTGAGTTATGATCTGCTATGTGCTATGTCGTTTTTTGATTGAATAAGTTAAAATGGCGAAACCGGTAGTTAAGATTTTTTGTATTTAAACACACATTAATATCCGTAACAATGACTCATAATGGTATCATAGATGATTGCAAATGCAATAAAAAGCGCTTTCATATTAAAGTTTATAGCTCATGAGATTTATTCATTATTATTTATTATATACTTGATATTTAACTACCTTGGAGCGTGGTTTTTCATTGTCGTAAAAATTCACTTATATAAATCGTTTTGGTGTATGGGATGGATGCAATTATTAACATGTGTTTTACCAATCTATTATCTTTAAGGACAAGTCATCTTTACCTAGTCAAACTGAGCTTAATTATTAATTTTCATAAAGTATCAAACCAAGGACTTCTCAAACAATTACCGACTGCAAAGATGCAGCGAAAAATTTGGCCCTTTTAAAGTGAACAACTTATATTTCGTCATATTTTATTAAATTAACCGTATTGACCTTTTCTCAAACATTAATATTTGATATATATAGATCCTTGAAGGTTTTTTAATAAAATACACGACTTTTTGAAATATTAATTTATTGACACACTCTATGGGAAAAATAGCACATGGTACCTCTTTAATCCTGTTATATGAGTATTTATGACATACATGGAGAGTCAGGGCGGCTAGCTAGTAAATAACCGACCACGTGCCAAACAAAAAATTAAAAATAAAATGTCATAACGTTGATTAAGTTCTTCATCAATAAAGTGATAAGATAATTGTACACTGCGATATTTCTCGACCTAAAATATGGCACATAGCACCATTAAATCAAACTCGAATTATAAATAGACGAGACCTATCAATCTTTTCAATAGATTGAAGCAATAATTTATAGTAAAAACTGGATAATTCGTGAATAGCAGTACAATGGTGTAAGGGTGCATTCACACTGGTCTACAGAGCTTTTATTTACTCTTTAGTTTGAAGCTAAAATTTAGGTATAATAATAAAATTATAATATGTGCATATAAAGGTATATAATATTTATTCTTTTATTTAAAGTAGGTACGACTTGATGATTCTCATCTCTCTTGAGCCAGAGAAAAAACTTGTAACTAGCTAAGATTAATGGTCAGAACTTAGGAATTTTTAAATTTTTCTGCGCATTATCCACAGCACTTCTGCAGCCTCCACATATCCAAATCAACGAAAGAAGACATCGTGTCGATAACGGCATGACTAAGAGCAGCCATTTTCCAGTGTGGAGTAAATAGCCTGAACCTTCGCGGAAGACCCGTGTCCCTGTAGAAGAAACAAATACGTGTAAATGATTATGGTGATGATGATGTTGATATTAAGTTTTTAGCCTTCAATAAATATGATAGTATGACAAAATAAGATATAATGGAAAGTATTAAAAAATCAGCGTGCGCCGAGTCTGTGCCAAGCACACGTGTCAGAAGTGAAACTTCTTTGGCAAGATTCAATGATTCCAAAATCGTCACCTTACTCCATGATATATGACGATATTACACACAACGCGCCTAAAGATGTTTCACCTCAAAAACTCATAAATCCATACTACAAATTTTATAGCGAGTGGTCACTCAGTGTACACCCAGCATAAAGTCTATCTATCAATACACTGACAGCTAAATTACTGACGGGCGGTTAGCATAAGACCAGATTCCTAGAAAGGAACAGTTCTTAAGTTGTTCATGAGAAATGTAGGAGCAGCCAAATTATTCAAGTTTTTCTCCCACACTTTGACAGTATGTCTCCTCGATGATTGTCAGACGATATTTTATTAATTCCGCACAAGAAGTAACGATAAGAAGTTAGTATAGCAACTAATGTATGGTTTTTTAATTCCACGGATGGTTCCCGTTGATTTTTATAAGAACTTGCATTCATTATAAAAGTTATGGCATTAGCTTCTAATTGGCCAATTGGCTTGGTCTGCAATTATTATTGAGGCAATAAACATTGAAACTTATATTATGTACTTATATACTTTCTATTTTTTCAGAAGAATGAGAATACTACCTAAATCTATTCAAGTTAATAATAATTTAGGAAGCAAGTAACTATTATAGTCCTCGAGTTGAACATTGAACAAGTCATCAAAAATGTATTACCAAAATGAAGGAAACATTCATTAGAGTAATTAAACGTGAAGTTTTACCAAATAATTGTTTGATAGTTGGAAAGCACTTTACTTCTGTGTTATTTTTATTTTTTATTGGTATTCAAGCCGTGACACGAATTAGGTCAGGTCTAGTGAATGTAGATAATTAGTTACCATGTAATTTGTGAAAAAATGAATAAATTCTGGTACCTATTTCAATAATCAATTGACTCGACTTTATTGTTTCTTAATCAATATATGTATTTTATTTAAATTGTCGTTCATATAACATATTAGAGTTCTTAACAAATATTATTTTGATCAATCATCTGTTCATGCTTTAAATACTTACTATTTGTGAATTTAGTGTTGTTACAATTGAAAAATATAATATTATAGTAACCTTCATCGACAGAAGGCGGTAATTATATTACTGACGTTTTCTGGTTCCTGAGACTATTAAGTAATTTATCTATTAAAAAATTATACATTGATTATACATATATGTATTTAGAATCACCAATAGCTTATAACGTTGTGAATACATTACTTTCATCTACATTTTACTGCATACGCTACTTCAGTAACAGCATAGTAAATTTTCTCAATCATAACGACCAACCTATATCTCCTTAAAACAATTACCAATCAAACCACGTATTCAGTACAAATTCCTCAAGCAAATATACAAGATAAAACCAGTTTCCGACAGGCGTTCGTTAAAAAATGTGAACAATCAAGTCGAAATCAGTATATATGTCAATACCATGGGAACAGGTCGACTGCAACAACCGTTCCATGAAGTTGTCATATAAATAGTAAACCTACTTTCGATATCAACCATTCGATATGGTTAGGGAGCCAGGTGCAAATTTGGTTAACTATTTCCTCTCAAGAGATAATTCGTCAGACGCATGAGAGTATAGTATTATAAACCCTCGTGAACGTCAGCTGGCGCTCGGTTGGGGGGGTGAGCGGTTGTAGCCTCCCACGCACATAGGAAAAAAATACATTCATTCATTCATTTCCTCTCAGCTAAAAATTTGTCAAATTGTAGCTAACCCAATATCTCAACGAAAAAAAATAGTCAGCTGGTTACAACATGGTGTATTATACGTCAGCTGGTGTCTCGAACATGAAAGTTAAATTTAAAGAAAAATTTATTTTCCGTTATTTCCTCTCAAACAAAAATTTACCTGATGATAGCTTATATGTAACTGTGGATAAATATATATGTCAGCTGGCTGTATCTTGGTGGAAAAACCGTCAGCTGATACGGGAGGCTACAACCGCTCTTCCCCCCAACCGAGCTCCAGCTGACGTTCACGAGGCTTCATAATACTATACTTTGATGCATTTTACTAATTACCGCTTGAGATGAACTTGGTCATAAAATCTGCTGCTGGCTCCCGGACCAATAATTGTTTACTGAGAAGAGATGTCAGCATATCCTTCTGGGAAGCTGCGTATTTTTAACGTAACCCGTTGGATTACAATTATTTACCTTGGTATAAGAACATTTTCTTTATGTGTTAAAAAAGTTATTGCTAATTCGGAGACCGTTTTTCATGTTATTAATGACTTAAAAATAAGAAAAGTATTTCAAGCAATAAATGCAATTAATTACTCTGTATCGCTAGATAATATAAAGAAAGCAGAGGGCAATTAGATCATTTTATAGATGTTATTGATATATTGTTTAATATGATAGTTGTATCTATCCAAATAGAAGATGATTTAAATCAAATTAACGTATAATTCCAATTTTATAATAATATGGATCCAGAAATCAGCTCGACCGTTTGATTACGCAGAAACAGTGTTAAAATAAAAGCAAAAAATTTCGATTTCCGAGTGAATCATCGTCGAAACGAGGGTTTAAAGCGAAATTCACTGCTCTGTAATAATGGATAGTGAAACCGAACACTATGGCCGGTTTCTTGTTACCCCTACAGCCATGGGGCATGTCAATCCCACAATTGGCTTTATTTTATTTGTGTACGGGGTCTGCGCAAGTTTTTACGCGGGGTGGTTTTAGACGCAGCCAGTAAAGAATACAATTTAAAGATTTACACAATAATTCTGATGATGTTTTACTCTTTTTTTTTTAGCAAGAATTATATTAAGAAACTTTAGGTGAAGGAAAATAATGACAAATCATGTGAATGGAAATGGGAATCGAGTAGCAAACAGAAACGCTTTAATTTTAAAATGTAATTAATACTTTACACTCTTAAACTTTTTATTCGAATATATTTCACTAAATTTTGAATATTATTCCTGCCTTTTTCATCATTTTCATAATAATAATGTTACATAATCTGTTGGAACAAACTATCAAAACAAGACCTCAAAGAAAGTCCTGAATAGGCTCTGCAATTATTTCAATGAGCATTGAATTGCTTGGAACAATTTTGCCTTACTAGATACAAGCAAAGATACGACGAATAGATGTGTTTAGTCCCGGCACCTTCACACCGCGCAAATATGTTGTCGCAAGGGATTCTTTGTATTTTTTACCGGCTGAGGTGTCACCTGATTAAGTTCCTCTGAGCTTCACTTGATATTTAAATTACAACGTGGAATGTACCAGAATAATCTAGGTGTTTCCATCGATGAGGAAAATTGGTATTTGCTAGTTAGGGATTAAGATTGAGCGACTTGCGTGACAGGCAATTTTAGTGCGATGCTTTATTAGATGTGTAGTGATAATTTTGCTTATTAAGTAACTCTTTATCATTGAGATATACATATGGAGACGACACCGCCTACATCACTTATGTTCCGCTCAAGTTAGATGTATTATGTTCGGAAAATTTTCAGAGCAGAAATAAAGTGGCTAATATCAATTACTACTGAAATAAAATTGTAGCAATTTATTTTAAGAATCAATTTTATCGACAAGCTCTTGTCGATAAAATTGATGTGTATCCAAATGACAAAAAAGAAAATTAATGTTAAATGTTCATTAAATATATAATTATTAATATATAATATTATATAATTCAAATTATATGTTATATTTAATGAAAATTTGACATGTACTAAAATTACAGATACATAGATGAGGATAATATAGATTTCAAATAACCGAGTGAGAAAATACATTGAAATTGCCGGCAGGCTTTGATTGAAAACCGAAAGGTGTGTGCTACTCTGAGATAGGATTACTTTGTATCTAGTATAGGTAAAAAATGCAGATAAAATGTATTTACGCAGAATATGATGGACATTTTAATTTACTGGGTACAGTTTTACAGGAAATAAAATTACTGAAGAAGCGTCTTCGTAATCGTGTGAATAAAATATTGAGGGCAGTTACCATGAATTCGAACTCAATATGTTATGCAAAAAAATTGTGAGATGAACTATTTCTGATGAACTATTAGGTACACACGTAAATGTTCACTTCATTTATTTACCTGGAATCAGCAATCTAGACCTTCCTTTGTACAATTGTGTCCCTAAGGATAAAGAAGACATCCCAGAAAAACTCATAGGGTTGGTAAATTCTTGATAAGACAAGAAAATAGATTAACGATTATCTTTACATTAATATTTTCTTCTAACACTATAAAACCAATTACAAAATTTGAAAGGTGACAGCCCTGACAAGATTAAACACAATATTTGCTCAATACAATATAGTTAGAAGGAATCGGTTGATAAAGTTAACAATTACCCAGTTGGCCTTTATCACGGCTCGGTAAATTTGAATAAAACGTGAAGTTGCGGTCGGTAATCCGATACGACCGTATTCTGGTCGTGCCGCAACATCTAAAGGTACTTTATAATGGCCACTTGGTTATATTGTAACGATTATTAATATACTGCCCTTTTAGATTTAATCCGAGAGTCATATGAAGCTTTTCTGTCTTTGGGTCGTGGTTTTGGAAAGTTCCTTATCTTGGTGAGTATGCATTTCTCTCTATATATTTCTCTGATTGGTTTTATTCATATGCAAGTAGATATAGAGCCTTATTTTTGTCAACATTTTAATCTTTTCTTTGGTTATTCATTTTGAATACCACACTGGACTTCGCGGAGGGAGCTAGTTATCTAGATTTTCAGTTGTTTTTCACCTGTGTTTGAAACCAAAACATTTGTTGTAGGTAACATTCTCATGCTAAGAATTCCAGAAAATCTGCAACATTTTTTAAATTGTTTAGAAGTACCAGGAAATTTAATTATAATGCATATTTTAAGTTTATAATTTCGTCGCAAACTTTTCCATAAAAATGAGTGAAAAGTATGACATTATAATTTTTCAAACCCCGTCATAAATGAATATGTATATGCGTTTCTCTACAGCTATGTTTGTCTACATCTTCGTTCGCAAACAACTAAAGCGTGTTTCTGTATGTGTGCGTGTATTCTGTTTGCGTGTCTATTTCATCCTAGGTCACAAAAGCGACTAGTATAATTGCAGTTTAGATTTCCAAAATATTAGATACTAGCTGTGCTCCGCGGTTTTACCTGCAATGCTCCGCTCCTGTTGGTCTTAGCGAGATGATATTATATAGCCTATAGCCTTCCTCGATAAATGGTTCTGTAGTTGTGGACCTGTAGTTCCCGAGATTAGCGCGTTCAAACAAACAAACAAACTCTTTAGCTTTATAATATTAGTATAGATTGTATATGTACCGTCAAATGTGGCTACTTGACCTTTACTTGGCAACTTGACCACACCTTCCGTTTAACAACAAAATATCAAATTTTGTAGAATTTAAAGCAAATTGACCTAACGTATCGATGTTGGTAGGTTTTTAAAATATTAATTGGCAACATATTTTAATTTTAAAGCGGTAACGCTGTTGGTTCTCGAAATATAACGTATCGAAGTGTGACTGTGACTAAGGATCTTTTGCCGGTGTCAGTATTATTATGTTTGTAGATGTGCAGTTTTGATATGTTGTGTAATAAACCCTAGAGATTGATTTTACAGTGGGAACTCATCAACTCATCTCATCTGTCGAAATATTTGCTTGGGCATTGATGCCTCAGGTTAGGTCAAGTTGCCATTGACCGCTGCGTGGCAACTTGACCGACGCCTAGGGTTGACACAAAAAAATAACGTGACTGCATTTTTTCCTTTTTTTTATCTGTTTCGAGTTTTGCATAGTAAAATCAATAAATTTGCTGCAAATTTCGGACAATCCAGATACTTATACTCTCTTTGATGACAACGATTTAGCATATTTCTAATGAAAAATAAATGTTTCCTTACCTATTAATAAATACCTATAAGTATTAAGTAATATACAACATATACATATGTATTAAATTTAGTTTAATAAATAAATAGTTCATTAAAATTTGTGTCTTGTTTGTGACAACCCTATCCGACATGTAATGCTTTGTATGAAATCATTACAAATCCCGTGGCAACTTGACCAAGTAGCCAGAGCCTAACAGTTTATTGTAAAGCTTCGGGCTGCAATATTTAAAAAGTCGAAGACTTAAAAAATAATAGCAACTTAGCCTAAAACAAGAATGTTAAGCATCTACCTATGAAAACTGATGTGCAAGGTCAAGATACCACATCAGTGTCAACTTGACCTGTATTACGTTTATTTGTAAATAATGTCAGATTCAATATATTTTAAAGAAATACCTAGTAAAAGTGAATGATGAAATCATTCATGACATGAACAAATCATAAAAATGTTAATAAAAGTTTAACATAAATAAGTTAGCTAAGAAAAAGTAAAAAAATGTGGTCAAGTAGCCACATTTGACCGGTATTGTATATTAAGTGAAGTCCCGTGTCCCCGTGTGTTCATACATCTGTTTCACTGATCGATTTTCTTTAAAGACAAGTAGGTGATCAGCCTTCTGTGTCCTACCAGACCGAGACATTTTTTTTTCTTCGTCTCCACCGGGAATCGAACCCAGGACCCCTCGGTTCTACGCTCACGCGTCAACCACTGTACCAAGGAGGCGGTCATTTGTGTATTGTATATTGGTCTGTAGTAAAATTTATAAACAAGCAGTACGTGTGGTCTATGAATGAAGCTCATTTAAAAAATACTTTCAAAAATAATATTTTCAAAACATAATTCCGCGTAAACGGCGAATTACTTGTAATTAACAAAAAAGGTGTCATTTGTAAGAAATATACATTTTCCTGGCCGGTTTGAATGCAAATTATGAATTCCTTCTGTACTTTAACCGCTAATTTGCTGTTATGAGACCACATTGTTCTATAAAAGGAAAGTAGAATGACAAAGACAGTTTAAACGATCATTTTGTGTCATAAAAAATAATGAATTTTGCTTTTTATATAAATGTGCATGTAATGTTCCGAGTTCGCAAGCGAGCTTTATTTATTGTGCTGAATCTGAAATATGCAAATCCTGAAATAAAAGTAATATATCCTATATCTATGGCATATTATTATCATTAAAAAATGATAAAAAGATACAGGAATCTCAACTTTGATCTTCATTTGACACAATTCAGTTGGAAATTGTGTAAATTACTATCGAGTTTCTGTCGAGCCTAATATATGTATATCTCCTTGTAGTTACTATAGCTACCAGATACACATATCAATCGAAATGTCCTGAACTACCCCCTAGAGACCGATCAAAAGGTATTTCTATTAGGGCACAGGGGACTGATCATCTACTGAACTGTAAACAAAATTATTCACTGAAACATGTTAAATACATATGTCCCATACAAATATACCGTGAAAACTTTTTCACCTTGCAAGTCGAAGTCATAAAAAGAAACATTAAAAATGTAACAGTATAAACGTTTATAGTAAGGGTCCTCATTTCTTTTTAATTGGGTCAAAAATTATTTAATCATACCTGTGTAGTGTATAATTATGTTATTTATTCGATCACATTTAACACGATTTTAATGTACCATCACTCATTTGCACTACATTTAGTATGGCATTTCACGCATATCCGAATGTCATGTTTTTATAAGGTGTGGCAATCTCCTACGATATTAATATGTTAAATGAACTATTAAATAATTATATTACAAACTGAAAGTATGTTGCTATGCAATGCAAAGAGTAAAGAAAAAATGAATGTATATCTCTCGTAATAACGAAACATATGATTATGGTAACATTATGATTTAAAATTTATTTATATTTTCATGATTCCAAAACTTATCAACTTACAAAGTGATGAGTGAAGTCATAATATGTACAAAAGTCTATCAGTACATTTTCTTTGTACGAAAATATCTTCTATGTAACCTAATTGACTAGATTATAACGAACTAAGACAAAATTTATGAATGACTAGATTTCCGCCCGCGGCTTCGCCCGCGTTTTCAAAGGAAAACCCGCATAGTTCCCGTTCCCGTGGGATTTCCGGGATAAAACCTATCCTATGTGTTAATCCAAGTTACCCTCTATATGTGTGGTAAATTTCATTGTAATCGGTTCAGTAGTTTTTACGTGAAAGAGTAACAAACATCCATACATCCATACAAACTTTCGCCTTTATAATAGTATTAAGATTAAGATAGTTACGAGCGAGCTTATAAAATACTTGAGATCGAGCCTCTATTACATTTTATTAGACCATAGACATCAGACTTTTCCTACAAAAAAGCGACAACGAATACCTGCGGTCAAACCCTTGTATCAATCTAATCCACCAACAATTTCATAACGTGTACGCTAAATCGAAAACCACAGCTGTATTAAGGGCTATTAAGCGTTATTCTTGTCAGAGCGTGTTTTATACGCGATCTCTGTTAAAACGCATCGTCTTACCGCTAAATGGTTACTCAGAAACGATTGTACTAGACGCAAAAAGGATCAACGATTTAAGAATAACTCTGGTGCTGTGGGATTCATCAAAAATCGATTACATACAACAAATTGCAGTTTAACAACCGACTGCGGCGTTTGCTTTGTTTTGCGTTGTGTTAGCCGAGTTAATAGTTCGACTCGGCAAAAATATCATTTGAGAGCGTGTGCACATTTTGTTTTGTTTCACTAGTCGTTAAAATTCGATAATGTTGTGTTCTATGTATTGATACATCTAGTACACGAAATTAAACCGCAATTTGTTTTTGTATGCATATATAAAAAAATCCTTCATACATTTCGTTGATGTATGCATGCGCTTAAAAATTTAATTTTAGATAATAATATTATCTAAAATTACAATTACCTATTTTAATATTATTTAAATAGGTAATTGTTCAATTTATATGAAATTTTGTTTTATATATCATGTAGGTTAGGCTTTTACATAAAAGAAAAAAATACAGGAACCAAATACAGAAGCTTTTCTTGCTTAACAAACACCCATATTAAAATAAGGTGGTAATAACTAGGAACACACACAAATCGACAGACTTGTAATATCTAGTATAATTATATTGTTGTACCTATAAGCATCGAAACCAGCCTAACAGCATACCTAGCGATAAATTATTAGTATCAATATAAAACAAATAAAACCGGCCAAGTGCGAGTCGGGCTCGCGCACAAAGGGTTCC
>CAJQZN010019930.1:0-10631 GCA_907164685.1 Colias eurytheme | reverse complement strand
TAGAAGAGTCGGGACGATCATTAAAGCTCAACGTATACTGGACACACTTTAGCTAGATGTGTGTATACATACCAAAACAAGACGGCCAGCCAAATCGCTTTTGTTAAGATTTTATCTCTTGTTAAATACTTCTAACCATTATAGAACCGGGCGCAACTAGCGACCGTTTATTCGTGAAAGTATTTTAAGTTTTTTTTACGTCTTATTTTTTATTTATTGGTGTTCTATGTGTTAGATATTGATAGAGCTAATAAGAATATAAGTATTAGTGCCTTTTAGTGTTAAAAAAATCGTAATATTGACGAATACACCTTTATACGATAAATGAAAATTGTTTTCATAATATAAATGATAAGAATTTGGTGACCTCTTTCTTAAAATATGATGCATATCGTATTGTTACAATTTTTTACAAGGTAGAAAGATTAAAACTAAGAAAATTAAATTAACGTATCTCACTAAAGAATAATGTACTTATGAAACAATTCAAATCTATCAGTATTTGTAGTTAATTGCAAACATAAAATCAATATTTATAAATTTATATAAAATTTAGTCTTTCCTCTTTATAACATTTTGCAAATCAAACCGTAATCTTACTTCATTATAAAACAGCAAAGCTCTAAGTACTTGAAACTATGAATGTCAATAAAATTGTTTTCGCCGAGTTCCCGCTATGATTGTGCACGTTGAGGCCATGATCTGTTATTCTGAGTATTGAAGTGTTTTGATAAGTAATTAAGCGATCGACACGACCATTTATTTTTAAGTGCCATCACGCCTCATTATAACATTGACGCGTTAAAAGCACTACAGTATTATGTGTGGATGAATTATTATTGTATTATTTACATATTTGGTACAGTGGGTGTGTGTGTATTGGAGATGTAATGGATGGCGGTTTTGTGTACGATATTTAGCGTTATTTTCATTTACTCGTATGAAATACCTATATTTTATATTATCTCTTTCAATTCTTTATTTTTTATGTTTGGTTTATCAAACACAAGTAAAAATAGTGAATTAAAATGACAAGTTTCTTTTTATTTGAAAATACAGTGTATTGCCAAAATTATTGAGCTTTGACCAAAAAAATGTTTAATAAATATACATGTTAATAAATTTGCTTCTCATATAAGTACATTGTAAACATTCGTCAGCGTTTTGTGAAAAGCTGTTATTTTAAATATTGAAATGACTGATGCGTGATGATTTTGAAGTGTCTTCTTCGACTATATTTATTTGCATATAATTTTCGACTATTGTAATATTCACCTAACTAAATAATTCATGACGTTAATGATAGTCATAATTTCAACTTTATAAACTTTTTGATAAAAAATGCTTCTAGGTAGTAAAAATTATAATGCATTATGGTTGTACTTCTAGTAATAAGTTAAATTACTTAAATCAATATGAAGAATGAATGAAGTTATTTTAGATTATTGTAATTATTACCATATACTACGACAGCAAAACTATTTTCTCAAGAAATTAGTAGGTTAAATCACACAAATTAACCATATAAGTTTCTTATTTTAAGGTATAATAATAATGTAGACTCCAACCTTGATGTCTGATTTCTTAATACATACCAACAAGTGGCAATAAATTTTGTGTAAATTTCTTTGGAACGGAAGTCTGATTTAACCTGATACAGAACCCTTTAAGAGCTAACGGTTTTACGCTAACAAGAGCCTAAATGAGTAATATTTAATTATTTAAATTTGAATAAATAATTAATAAGCATTATCTTTCTGTATCATCAAAAGTCGTGGCAATAAAAATGATAAGTATATAATCAAGTCTTTCGGAATAATAAGCGATATTTGACTACAGTGGTATAATATAATTGGTTTGAATGTTCTTAATCTTATAATTTATAAAGCAACAAATAGGCCTATTATAATAATAGCCGGTTAATAATATTGAAATAAGAGGCAAATCAAATTAATATCATCATAGTTAAGTTAATTACGTTTCTGTTCACAGAGGCGTATAATCTTCGTCGAATTTGTTTTGCTTAAATTAGAAACTGTTATATATTTGGCTTTATTAGCATTCGCTCATTGTTTCTTTAGCAATTATTTACGTTTGAAAAATTGTGTTGAAATGGTTCTGATGTTGTAATATTTTTAGCGATTTATCATAAAAGTACATTAAAATTAAATATTTAGTTTCTTATCGTTATAATTAGTTTTACAGGAAACAACAATTAATCAGATTTTAATAAAAATATTAAATTGTACATTTACTTCGGTGTAATTTGTCCTAAGTATAAAATAAGTAGTCTGGTGCCCCTGGGCCCTCAGCCTATTTGTATCTTTACAATGCATGCATTCTATTCCTCGAAGAGTTAGCCAGAGGTGTTCACGTGTAGGAAACCAATGTTTCAACAGTTGAGCTTAAATTGCTAGTATTGGCTAGCAGAATATTTTAATTTGTACTTACATCTCATTTGGTCACAGCTAATGCAACGGTCGACGCGGGAATTCTTTTAAGGCGACATACAATCATGCTTGTGCACCTTTTGGGCTACGCCCCCTGGGTGGAGCATAAGAGCGCGCGGGACGCTTCACAAAAATCCCCTCGCCACGCCACACAACTGAATAGATGACGGAAACATACGGAACTAACGGAGGTTCAATGAACTTTACTTATATTCTTATATTCGCGCGGTTAAAGCTGAGTAAAGCGATCCGGCAACGTCTTTTCGTTGCCGGGCCCATCGAACTAGAAAAATCGACCTTTGTTCCTTTGCACGAAGGTCGATTTTTAATTGGTACAAATCTGGTTACAAAAAGTGAGCTTGTGACTAAATTATTTTATGATGTAATTACATATTTGTTATTGTTAGAATTGTCGCTACCTACGTTACTAGCTTATTTGCAAATCTTTGTAAACAAATTTTATAGTTTTTCGACATGGGGGACATACGTACAATATGATAATAAAAATACATAATAGAATAATGCTATTTACGTTTGTTTTTTTTACATTATTATCGGTTTTAAAAGATTAAAAAAACGGGTTTTTGTTTTTATATCATATTTATTGAAAAAAAAAACAATAATAGACAAAAAAATATTATTTACAATTTTGATTATTTTTGAATAAATATATCCGACATTTTGATATACATAACATCAGATATTTTCGAATGCTGGTTTTGTTACCATTTTATTGTTCCAATGTTTATCTTCTTGATACGACTTCTTCTCCTTGTTCTGTAAATAAATATATCTTGCCCGTTATTTTGAGCTATCCTTGTACATTGAGGTGCTGAAACAACCATAATAAGTTATAATAGGAGAAAAATTAATTGATAATACCTCTTATAATACCACGATTATTATAAAGATACTGTCATCAAAACTAGAAAAAATTGCACAGCTGTGTACGTTCCTTTGTCGCTTTATTATCCTAGCCCGTAATAAACTCGATTGTCGGCGTCATACATAGCAAACTTTCTGAGAAAATCGTTCTTTTGTTTGAAAAATTTTACGGTTGACCGCAATTGTTATAACAAGTGCTTTTATAAAAATTAGTAAAAAATTTCGCAGCTGTGTCTGTTCGTTTATCGCTCTATTGTCCTAGCTCGTAAAAAAGTCGTTTGTCGGCATCATAGTTACATAACTACAAATTTTTCAAATATTTTTTATATAAAATTTATAAGTAATTATGCTTATGCATAATATGCAAATAGTATTAATAAAAACAAATAAAAAAATTACTCATACATACATTCATTCGAATTGATATATTTATAAATAAATATCCTTTATCTAATCCTGTCTAGATCTAATTCTTGTCTTGGGATTGCTCACATGTGTATAGAATTGTTAGTAGATCAGCAATAAGCCTAAAATAGCATGATAACTAATAAGTAAAAAAATTACAATTACCGGTGCAGTGAAAGACCTCAGACAATAGTTATAATACAATAAAAAAAAAACAAAAAGTTATACGCAATAGGGTTGAAATAAAAATTGTTTCTGATCTCACTGGTAATTACCTACCCGTCTGTGATAACTTACACTAGTCTGAAATATTCCACTATCTTCAATCATATGACTTATAAATAAATGACATAAGAATAAACTTACACAAAAAAAGTACTATGTGAAACTGTCTGAAGATCCACATCAGTTTCTGGTATCATGGTTGGTCTAAAAGACCAAATTGTCTTTATTGCGTCCTGGCTTGCAAGCTGCACATCGGATTTTTCGTGGTCGCGCTTCGCTATTAGAAATAAACATACATACACAAATCAGTAGTATATTTATTGGAAAATGAAATCTCAAAAAACAACTAAAACATTACCTATTTATACCAATAATAAAATCTTATATATAAAATTCTCGTGTCACAATGTTAGTCTGCATACTCCTCCGAAACGGGTGGACCGATTCTCATGAAATTTTCTGTGCATATCGGGTAAGTCTGAGAATCGGCCAACATCTATTTTTCATATGTACCACGGGCGAAGCCGGGGCGGACAGCTAGTTATAAATAAAAATAAAGACAGAGTGCATAAAATTATAAAATCTTGATTTGTGCGTTGCTAAATTCAGACTTTGTAAACATATATGTACTAATACAAAAATCATAAATAGGTAATGAAATCTCAAAATATGACTAAAATAATATGACTTATTACAAATAAAAATAACTATCAGATTTTCATTTACGCGTTTCTCAATTTAGACTTGTAAACATATACCTAGTAATCAAAATATTTGAAGTTGAAATCTTTAGACTTGTAGCGACCGAAAGACATAATAAATATAAATAAGCATGATAAACATTAAACTTACCTATTTAGATTCAATAACTGTAGTTTCTTCATCTGCCTTCGCAATATTTTATTCCTAATGTTCACCATCAATGTTTTGGCCACCAAAATTCACCATGTTTATGAAAAACTTTAGTAACACTAACACTAAATTACGTATGCGAGTAGACAACGGCACCGCGCGAAAAAGTTGTACAGGACTGCTCTCTAAGACGCATTGGCGTCGACTAACAGGAGGCGGAACGGCGGAAGCGACCGGCCTACGCGCAATTTTTTGCTCATAGTTTATAAATATATTTTTTTTAAATTACTGATGTATTAATTGAAAAATCTAATCCCGTACGTCCCTCAAGAATTGAATGGAAGTGGATGTGGATAAAGTTTCATTGATATTACTTTACTATTGTCCAAATGAAATTGATTAATTGTTTAATTTTTGGGCAACTTCACAACGTTTTTCTATCGAGGCAAATTTTGCCAATCGTGTTTCGGTTCCCAAACGTCACTAAACAAACTCTTCAATTAAATAAATCGATAAATAAAAAAAATCAAATTCAAAGTTTTTGAAGAAAAAAATTAATTCTCCGTGCACTCGAAACGTCTGTTTTGGGTCTCATTTCGCCTTAAACATGCACATATAAGTAAATTCCCGATAAACATGGCATGGAAATGTTATCCAGTCGGCTACTTTATTTGAATAATTTATGTTTCTACTTGAAGACAACTTGATACTATTGGATTGGTGTCAGATTAGGCGTCAGAGCCTATAAATATTAGAAACGAGTTATATTCGTACACGCCGGCCCGTTGATGTCTTTTATATTGTGGTGGGAGTACAGCTTTTTGTTGCATGTACTCATACGTCTATAAACCTATTTTAAAATGTTTGATATTTCAATGTAAGATTGTTAAGATGTGTATTATGTTGAAATAAATTCAAGCTGTGTACAAACTTAAAAATGTATAGGAAGGAGACATTATTTTAAAATAGTTTTTACCCGCAAATTTAGACAAACAGATTCAATATAAGTTACTACACATTAATTTATTATTCCCATCTTACTCGGAAATTGATATATGCATTAAAACCACGTTATTGATACTTCAATCTATAAATGTGTATAATCGAAATTGATTTCATTTGAAGTACTTGATAAAAGCTCGATCATCTATATATAATATGAATAGACCGTACCAAGAAAACGTTTAACAGCGAATTCTCAAAAGCGCGTAAACTCTTCATGTGACAACATTAAATGCTCCATGATGCCTAAGCAGTATTATATCCAGTGTGGGAAGGTGATGACGCTAGACAATATATATAGCTCTGTCCCTTTTCCACTCTGGAATTAATACTGCCTTAAAACGTCACGGTAACCCCCCAGGTTATTAAAATGAGACGAATTTATTGCGGCTATACGATTATATATTTCGATAAACGCAGACCGGTGATTATGATATCTCGAGAGTTGAATTCGATCGATACGGCCCAAACCTGTAGTAATAAAAAGCTAGCATAGGGTTACCCGATATGAGGTGCTTTCTTTCGTGTCACGGGATTTATTTTCTCACTTGCGTTTGGAATTAGGTTCTTGAGTATGGTTGTAAGGGGATTTGTGTAGGTAGCTTATTTTAAGGCGTTTGATTTGTAATAATTTGTTAAAATAATTAATGTTTAATTCTTGACAAAGAAAGTTTACATTTTCAAATGCTATTTTTATAAATCTTAATATTATAAGAAAACTTTTAGTGGGAAAATTACTTTTAAATTTCTGATTGTTACACAAACACATGGTGAAGTAGATGCAATTTATAAATTTCTTTAAAATTTTCACAATTCACAAAAATCGTTTACTTTTATAGAATTAATTAAAGTGACTAGTCTTTTGTTAGCAGCATGTTTTACATGTGGTAACCCTGGTATAGCACAGAACAGTTTACGTTTAGAAGTCAGCGATGGAGTGGGGCTACACGGCATACTTGTTATCGTTGATCGTTTCTAACAATATAACGCCATAGACTAAGTGTGGAAAGTAAATTATTTTTTTTGAAACTTTAATCCAATTGTATTTCTTTTGATGAAGGAAATATTAAGGATTTCAACTTGAAAATGATATCAAAAAGAAATTAATTATATATGTGATAAAAAGTGTGATAATTTCATCAAGTTTAGAGTGTGATTGCGCTTGCGGTATCTAGCATACACAAATACATATATCTGTGTACGTTGGCATAATATACAAACATTTTTAACGTTTCATCGGTGTAGCAATCGTAAAATAAATTCTCTACGCCTTCTCTGAGCTCTGATTAATGTTGTACACGACGCAGCCTTTTTTCATTTTCGTGTTTCCTAGTTAGATATTTATGATCGTTGACAGCTGTCCAATTGTACAACTATGTGCCACATATGTGCGGCGAAAGGAGTTAAAATAACATATTAATTTTATCCCACTTATAGTATTTTTACATTAGTTATTAAGAGAAAAGTGAGATGTGTTTAAAATTCTTTAACACGTGTTTTTTGAAGAATATGAAGAAGTTTTAACTCATACTAGCGCATTATTATTCTTTGTACAATTTTGTTGTACAAAAGCGGGAACATATCACATACTATTTTAGGCTAAAAAACAGTATAGGCCTATACAAACTTCTTGATATAAACATTGTACAAATCTACATAAAAAGCAAATTTTGAGAGCCATAAAAAACTTTACACCAATAGGCACTTAATAAGGATTTATAATACAAAACAATAGTAGATATAATAATTTCTGAACATAGCATGTTTATTAAATCTGACTCAGTTAAAATGAAAAAATGCGAGCGAAAATTAGTTTTATGCAATAATAGTTTACCCATTATTGCGAACGCCTTGCAAGCCATTTCAGTGTTTTCGAATGCGGTTTTCTGTATATTGTAAAACAATAACAGGTGAGCAAATAACAGTAATACAGCCGCAAATGCGTTTACACGGGCAAGGCTCTCTCTTTTTATGTGCATTTTTCAATAACTATGAGGTACCGATAGAGTAGTTATCTAGTTTTTGTTCTGAACCAATCAATGTTTAAGTATGATTGAAAAATGCTCTACGTAAATCTTAACGTTATATATGTTACTTAATTTGTAGAGTTCCTTAAAGATACTCTACTAGGCTAAACCACATGGTTTAGCCTAGTAGAGTATAGGTACATACCTAAGCGTTTTTAAAAACATGCAATGAAAGTTATTATATTGATCAAATATCTATCGATTAAGTAGAGATACATTTTTCAATGAATTTTTTTAACCAACAATATTTCAGTCAGCGTACTTTTGATACCTTCTAGAAACACTAAAATGTGTTGCGTATTAATGTAATGTATCTATGGTGAGAATCGGAAGTACAACTCTCATACACTGCATAACATAATATGGGAATATATAACGTTGCAATCATTCACATTTCTTTACACCCGCTGTAATATTTCACAAATGCTTATAAGCAGTATTTCTTGTTTGCCAATAGGTGAAGCGACTGCTCATTTGTCTTTCTATCGCATAAAAAAGAATTATCACTCTAATGCTGTAAGCTATATATCAAGTTTTTATCTAGCATCCACCAGATATAATATTTCTTAGGTTTTGTTTTGAATTTACAGTAAATTATTTGAGATTATGAACCAGCCAAAGAGTTCTGTAATTTAAGATATTTGGATAGTTAACAATGGGCGAGTTAATTGTGACTACAAAAATTAAATCAATCGAGTAAAAACAAGACTGTAAAAATATATTCTTTTATTCATTCATCAATCTATCAATAGTTTAAGTTCAACTGAGTTAGATTTGTTTAATTGGAGACAATTATGTACTTTATAAAAAAAATAACTATCTAATCACCGATCAATGTATCTGTTAATACTTTCTTATAAGAACTATAAATGTAACGTAGTTCAGTGTAAAGGCAGTAAGTTTATATTAGACGAGTTCAAATGCATTTGGTCTCGCTGACCGCAGGGATCGTTAACCCTCCGCATGATGCTTGAAGGCACTACGCCACTATAATGGGTTATATTTCTCACTTTTAACATACTTCTGATGTGATTATACTGATTAACGTTGAGAGTAGATGCTTGTCGCGTAAGAAATGTGATGTTTAGGTTGATAATGTTTTAAATGTGTTTGTGTAAACTAGGTATGTAACAAGCTCGTCTAGTTTTCATTTGATGTACAATACGTGGGTTACCTACTGTTTGTAATAACTATATTATATCTGTTTAATACAAATCGAGATGTCTGTTAAATGAGTGGAAATGTTCTGATAAGTTTGCTTTCTACTTTAATATACATTATTTAACCTAGAAGATCTAATAAGAAAGTGTAAGTGTTGATTCTTGTATAAGAATGAAACATTATTTTTGCTTTGTTTAAGAGATGATGTCTAATAAGTCAAAATCGCATCATATAATTTCGCCTGTTAGTTGGAATCGTACAAACGCAACAGCAACAAAGGCAGTGCGAACGTTTGGCAGTCCTTTTGTTCTGTTCACTTGTTTCACACCTACTTAGGGCTGCGGGCGAAGGCTTATTACCGCAGATTGAAAGGCCGCGGTCGTCGGCCGAGGTAAAGGCGCGGCTATGGGAACGGTAGGATGAGCGGTGGCGATCGGCGGTTGAAGAAAGAAATGATTGGTGTGTAATGGATAGATCTGTAGGGAGGTGTAATAACTAATAAGGTGACAACGAAGACATTTAATTATGCCAAAATAAAGAACGATCGTTGTTAAATTAATTTTCAATTCGATTCTATTGAAATGTGGAATTTGTTAAATAGAAGAATTAGTGTTACACCATAAAAATAAATGGTTTTGCCCACTCAATCGCTGTCGCTACCGCTCGTGCGCAAATATCTGGCGCATAAGCAAAAAACCTGATATGCAATATCCTAGCGTCCGCGGGATGGTCATTTAAATAACTCTACTAGATTTCCTTGCTATTATTTTTAATCGGAATACAAAATGCGCTTGTACAATGAGCGGCGAATAATTTCGTCTTTTATCGGTAGTGAGATGAATAAACATGAGCCGAGGCTGTGTAATTATCTTGTTAGTGTGAATTTGTTAAGAATTGTGTAAAGTTATAAGATTTATATAATGTTATACGAGATTGGTCGTAAATGGTAATAGCGTTTAGTGTCATGTATGATGTTTTGGTGGATGTATACTGTATGGTTTGGTAATAAACTCTAAACTCTATTGTGTTTGGATCTTGTTAATTTGTATTGTTGTCAAATGATGTGTATGTTGTAATTTTCTAACAGATTGATATTTGTATTTAAGTAGAGTTTGTTTAAAAAGTATACAGATTATTTTTGTATGAATATGATGTCTTATAAGAACTTTGTGTAGTGTAAAATTTCGAATATGATAGTCAAAGCTTTCTGTTTTTATATTTACATTCTTAATGGAAAATATTGTATGCGTATGTTACTAAAATCATTTATTGTACTTTGTTTTACAAAATTACTATGTAAAATGTGTTTGTATGCATTTACTTGAAATATATTAAAATGAGAATAAAGAAAACTACTATATTATTATTCAATTTATGGTTTATTTCAATTTATCACTTTTGATCAAAATTTGATTTTTACAATAAATATTCTTTAGACAATTTAATTACAAAATATACATTGATGGGATAGTTAATCGTTTCTATCTAACTACAACTAAATTTATCACAGATTTTGGCAACACTGCCATATTAAGTCGTTCTAATAGTAATTGGCAAGTTTTGCCTAACAAGCACAGCCTATAAAGGCCCAATTATTTAAAAAGATACTTAACACCTTTCACTC
>CAJQZN010019929.1:0-17936 GCA_907164685.1 Colias eurytheme | reverse complement strand
TTACAAATCGTTTGACTTTCGCTATTTTCCGACGAGTTCGACTAACGGCCACGCGACTAAGCCGCCGGTACCAGCGTTCACGCCATCGTTTTTCTTTTTGTCATTGCGTACTAAGACCCCTGTAGAACCGCCATCCTGTTACAAATGACTCGAAATTTTGTGTCAGTATCTCCCGGTCTACTAGACATTAGAATTAATTTCTTCTTAAACTAGCAAATAGTCATGTCGTTAATATGTTTAAATCTATCTACATTTTTTTTTAATTTAGTATTTGTTTTAAATATACATTATTGACTCCAGAACTACATGTAACTGTTTATTTATTTAAAATGACTTATAACAGCAATTATAATTTATTATATTTTCTCCTTAACGATTTATAGACGAGATACTAGCTAATATTTCTCGAACATCGTTCGCTAGAATAACTCTATTAATTAACTATAATATTATAATAGTAATTAGCTGTCCCTGCAAACGCTGTTCTGCCGTACTCTTGTCTCTTTTTTTCAAAAAATAATTTACTAAATGCAACTTTACAGAAATACGTCGAATCACGCGTGGTAGGGATAAGAAAAAGATGGCGCGTAACGGAAAAATGTCACGCGTAACAAAAAAATGTTACACTAAATTTTTTTCCAACCCCGATAAAGAAGTTTCACTTCAAAAAATTTAATGAGAATCGGTCCAGTCGTTTCGGAGGAGTTTAGCTACAAACACCGCGACACGAGAATTGTATATATATGTATGTATTAGATTTTAATTCCTAGTCCATTTTACAATGATACTCGTTAATATTTCTCGACAGGAAATAATTCTGTGTGACAAAGATAGTACACGTTCGAATTGAAGATAAAACACAGCGGCGCGCTTATCTGAAATTAGGCAATAAAATTAATTGAAATGATACTTTATTGCCTGATACTGAAGGTTCAACCGGTAGTTAATTGATGTTTTGGTGGAATAGAATTTTAAACAGGCGATTACTGTCAAATTTTGTAAACAGTATGCGATCGTTAATTTTATTAGATTGTGTTTTTAAATTGGATTTTGTTGGAAAACCCTCATATTTTTTAGAGCAAAGACTTGATAAATATGGTTGTAGTGGAAGTTATATTTTCTATTTTTAATTAATAAAATGTATTTTTTCTTGTTTTTATTTCAGGTCACTCTGGAAGCAGTCGGAGCGGGCGTTTTGGTAAAAAAATGGGACGAGCCTAAATAATATATTTTCTACATAGGTATATTCCATAAATCACAAATCATGATTTATAATTTAAAAGTTAAAACGTACAATAAGTACCTTATTATATATTTCTTTTTCTATGAATGTTATTTATCCTTCCTACTATAACGAGTGTATTTATAAATATGAAAGTGTGTAAGAGCACATTTGAATAAAATTAGGCAATAATAACAAGGCATATAAATGTTACCCGCGTATGGAGCAAGTGAAGCCGCGGTATTAAGCTTATCTTGTGTAAATATTAATAAACCATATACATCATACGTTATGCATATTTATTTGAAACCAACTCCTTCGTGATATGTTTATTCGCGTGCTTGAGATCATAAAAAGTTGTTTTTATTAATTAAATAACGATGGAATATATCCTTATGCGCTTAATATATATTTAAATTCATACTTTATGCTAATTAAACCTTTTGGTGTTGTGGTTAAAAGGTGAGCGTAGAACGAAAAGGACCTAGGTTCGATTCCCCGTCTCTTATTAACATTGCTTAAAAATTTAACATAATCGAATCTTTATATTATTAAGCTGAAAAGTTTGTTTGTTTGTTTGAATGCTAATCTCAGGAACTACTGGTCCGATTTGAAAAGTTATTTCGGTGTTAGATAGCACTTTCATCGAAGAAGGATTATAGGCTATATATCATCACACTTAAAACAAATAGGAGCGGAGCAATGCGGGTAAAACTGCGAGGCGAAGCTAGTATAACATAATAATTAATAGTTATAATGCTCAAAGTACACACACAAACGCTAGTGTACTCCTTACAATACTATTTTCCCATTGTTTACAATTAATCGGAAAATTCAAGTTTTACCGGTTTAATAAATTGAATGTAATTATATCGATTTTTCCAATATGCCCCTTTATATTGATTATGATTACTGTCATAATAATTATTATAATGTTTTAGATGTCGATTAACCGGATTGAGATTTGTTTGTATGTATGTTTACACGTGTTATAAAAACCCTGGAGTGTCAATTGCCTTATGATTGATGTATGACACAATGAAACTTGTTTGAAGTGTTTCTTAAAAGGCGATTTTTAATTGTTTGTGTAGTCTTAGAACTCGGTCACGATAAATCTATTCATCCATTTTATGATATGGTTTAGTAGATAATTTTATAAATTCATATATTAATTTTATAATAATACCTATATCTAGACGTTTTAGGTTACGTAGTAACTGCAGAACATCATTACGTTACTCTCAAAATTCCATTGCATTTTCAAAATTCCATGGCTTCATTCTCATGTGGACCTTATAAAATACTAGTTTGTAGCTTCACTCGCGTAGTAAATAATAAAAAGCCTATAATGCTAATAATATATTATTTTATAATTATGTGGTGTCCACTGAAAATCAGTGAAGAATCTGAGTTTCGTAATTATGTCCTCAAAGCACTGAGTGGATATATCCATTTTGTACTGTATAGTTAATTATTTTATTGTTATAATAACTGTATTTATATGTTAATGGTGCAAATAAATGTATATTCTTTCTTTCTAATACCATAGTAACTAATTTTAGTAACCAAAATATATTCAGGATAATTTTCACACACGGCACAATCTGATCCCATACTAAGCTTTCGCTTGTGTTATGGAAACCAGATGGCTGATAAACGTACATATATAATTTTAAACAAATACTTTCCAATTATATCGTATAATATGATATTTCTAATAATTAATTTTTCCTTATTTCATATTACTACGTTGCTATAGAGAATAAATAATAATAATAAATAATAAATATTCAGGACAATTTTCACACACGGCACGGTCTGATCCCATACTAAGCTTTCGCTTGTGTTATGGAAACCAGATGGCTGATAAACATACATATATAATTTTAAATAAATACTTATATAGATAATCAACACCCAGACACAGAGCAAACATCTATGTTCATCACACAAATATTTGCCCCGGGTGGGAATCGAACCCACGACCTCTGGCTTGGAAGGCAGGGCCACTATCAACCAAGCCAACCGGTCAGTCAAAATAATTAGTTTCAAACACCCGATCAACAGTGCATCGGTATTTACCCATCTCAACTATCAAACGTCTATTTCGATCCTGATAATATTTCTCTTTTAAAAGCCTTTCGAGATAGCGACTCGAGTATCGGCTTAACATATTTATCAAGCAATTCATACGCTTTGTACACGGATTTTTTCAATAACTTTGCTTTATCGGCGTTTGAGTGGCCATTCAGTTTGTTTGTTGAACTGTATTGAAAATACAAAACCGATTGCAAGAAGGCTTCGAGTGTTTTTAATGAATGTTCGATCGTTCTATTGATTTACGTTGATTTAATTTTTAAACTTCTAGAAGTCTGTTAGATCTAGTGTAGATCGGGCTTTAGAGTCGTTTATACTTTTGACACATAGATTGGTGTTAGAGCGGTCCGTGCACTGGCTGCTCGAGCAGGTAACGGCTGATTGAATGACTATAGTTCACCGCGCGGTCGCGGCTTCAAGCAGTCGGTCTCAACTGCTTGAAGCAGGCCGTGTACGGCCGGCCTTAACTATCGTTTAAGTTAATTAAAAAAAATACAAGAGAGTGTCATTGTCAATGTCAAAGTTAGTTTAACAATTAAAAGTATTTTTTGCAAGATTTTATTTACACTCTACATTCGCAAAGTGACTCTATTATCTGAAACATTACCAAAAAAAATTGGTTGCCTGTAAAGTCGGTTTACTGACGATAGTTGAACGTGACAACGTCCGATAGTGCTTCTTTGTCGCTCGTTCCGCTCTCTCGCTTGCACTTCAAGCCTTACATGGAACGCCTCAGAGCGAGGTAACGCCGCATGAGTCATGTTTTTTCGTGCGTGCAGCCGGCTCTATCGAATTATAAGACGTTGTCACGTCAAAAGAAATAAATCATTTTAAAAGTAACTTTTCCCAATTGACAGAAAATGGTTAAACCATATATGTACAATGTACATACTTACCTGAGACCGTATTTAATAGTTAAAACATTAACAAGTACGTGAATCCACTATTACTGCAATTACAAATGAATTTCAAGTGTCAATATTGAATAGCAATTACCTTTTAAAGAAGTGACCGCAATGAATCATCCATTTTGTGTTTTATTTGCTCAGATGTGACAAATATTGGTGTATGGCCGCTAAATGAAGGGAACTGAAGCCTTGATTGCAAAGGTTTTTTGAATGACCTGATATAGTGGCCTTTCAGAATTTTTTACCTAAATTTATACTAATATTATAAAGCTGAAGAGATCTTGTTTATTTGTTTGATTGTTTGTTTGAATGCGCTAATCTCAGGAACTACTGGTCCAATTTGAAAAATTCTTTCGGTGTTAGATAGCCCATTTATCGAGGAAGGCTATAGAGTATATCATCACGCTAAGACCAACAGGAGCGGAGCAATGCGGGTGAAACCGCGCGGCACAGCTAGTTGGTAATAAATAAGATTTTGTTTTCGGATGACCAATAAATTATTGGTTATTTACCTATTTCTCATAGTGCGGGGTAGGTAGAGTACACATTAAGAAAATCATAAATGTTATTAATTGCTCGTTTAGTTTAATGTACAGATTGTATTACTGTATTGTTTATGTGTCTATGCATCCATAACTCTATATTTTTTACAATTTATATGCTTCCTTAAATATTATACCATTTATTATTTTTAACGTCTTAAATCACTAGGTACATTACTCACGAAACTGCAATAGGTTTTTCTCTATATTTCTAATTATGTCTAGTCAAACATTTCATCTTCTTATTCGTTAATTACACATAAAAATTATGTACGTAATAATCTGCAACCCATCCAATCCCTGACCGCGCATACACACCCTTACCCTTCTTACTTACACATAATACGCTCACAGATTTCTCGAGGGATCGTGAATTATTGTCTAATCTTTTATTCGGCTAAAATGTGGTCGTTCTGGGATGCTGCATTAACCTAACTCTTGGTTTGAGTGATAATAGTTTAAAAATTGATATTATGTTGGGTTTTGTATATTCGTACTAGTGTTAGTGACTGTTCACGTGTGAAACAAAAATAACTAATAAGTTTTTCTTCAGAACTGATAGAGTTAAATTAAAAAAGTAGCCTATTAGGACTCTATACAGGGTGTCCCAAGAAGTAGTGATATACTGAAGCTGGGAGGTAGAGGAACTAGAGGGCTACCTGAATCATCCCCATGTATGTTATGCGATTTTTCGTATTTTCGAAGTTATAACCTATTTTCAATTTTTCACCCATCACCGAGTTTGTAGTAGCCTACATTTTAATGTAAATCTCACTTAAATAGGTTCAATACATAAACAGAAGAAAAGGGTATTTATTTATTATTAATTTAGAATATTGTGTTAAATATACAAAAAAACGAAATCGTGTTTCCAATAACTTATAAGGTCATTTTTTTAATCTGTAATAGTCACGTAAAACAACACAAGAGAAATATATTATTATTCTATATAAAAAGTGAAGTCCCGTGTCCCCAGGTGGGGTAAGGGGCAGATGCATTATACATCTGTTTCACTGATCGATTTTCTTTAGGGACAAGTAGGCGATGAGCCTTCTGTGTCCTACCAGACCGAGATTTTTTTTCTTCGTCTCCACCAGGAATCGAAGACAGGACCCCTCGGTGCTACGCTCACCCGTCAACCACTGTACCAAGGAGGCGGTCGGATTATTCTCTATAGCAACGTAGTAATATCAAATAAGGAAAAAATAATTATTAGAAATATCATATCATAACTACGATATAATTGGAAAGTTACTCGTTAATTATGAGTCATATATATAAATGTTCTTAATGGCAATTTATTATTTACTAGCAACACGCTATGGCTTCACCTGTTTGAGATGGTATAAAAATGAAAGAAAAATGGCGTAGTGCAATTAAATAAAATTTAATTCCCAGCTTGTGAATCAATTTTCAAAATCAGTTAAGTAATTTTTGATAAACAAATATTAAAAATTTGCAAACATAATAAAAATACATAGGTAACTTTACTTTTAATATTAACGTAAATTAGTGGTAGATTTTGTTATTTTTAAAATCAGTCAAAAATAATTTAAAAAAGCCATTGAAAGCATATGAAAAAACATTTTTCTCAATTTTACTCTAGTTTTGTAAAAATATCTAGGAATTTAGGCATAAAATGTTGTATCAGTTACACCATTATTTTATTATTTGCGTCAGAACCTGATATTGAGTTAGAATAATCGACATTTTATTCCAAGAAATAAATTTATTATTATTATCAATAGACACATACGTGACTGAATTAAGGTCAACGATAAACAATGTTAATACCTAAATACCTAAAGTGGATTGCATGCAAATTACATTAGTAAAAAGTTACCTTCAGTTTTTTTGAAGTTATATTTGTGTACAATACTAGCTTAACGCCCGCGGATTCGCCTGCGCAAAAGAAAATCCCGCATAGATCCCGTTCTAGTGGGATTTCCGCGATTATATTATTTCCTCTCTCAGGTGTCAACCTATCTCTCTACAAAATTTCATCCAAATCAGTTTAGTCGTAGAGGCGTAAAAAAGAGACTGAGTTACTTTTGAATTTATAATATTATAAGTTAGGATTGTGTTTATTATATTTTTTGAAGTTATTTTTGAATTAAGGTGTGTTGGTCACACCTAAGTAATTCGACAAATTTACATAAAAGTTTCCATGTAGATGGATAATTAAATAATTTAAAATATGCATTAGATTTTTTAAGGTTGTTTATTTACCGATTTAAATAAGTTTGAAAATATTGTATTAAATGTATTCAACGTATTATTCTAAAATAAAATTTGCTGAGCTCGATTTTGTGTGACTTTTTTGTCATTATTTTTTTACACAAATTACAACGAACATCAAATTACCTACATTATAAACACTCATCAAATACAGATGCACTATAATATCACCAATGTCACCTTTAGTTAACACTACGTGGAATTAAAATTAATGTTTAATTATTAAGTATTAACAATAATGCTATCAGTTACTAGTAATAAAGAGTAAAGTTCAAATAAATTATGATGATATTGCAATAGTTTTCCTTGTAGTGTTTATTAAAAATAAACAATGAATAAAGATTGCTATTCACAATCCGTTCCTTGATAAGTAATAATCGTTAAATTATATTATTAAAAATATTTTTAAGTGTACACGAATTACTTAAATTAATATTTTCTAAAGAGTAATGTAAAATTTCAGCGGTGCGTAGTTTGGGACACATAAGGAAATGACTCGTATTCTTATTCTTAAAATGTCGTTTTTCGTTTTCGTTATACATTAACAATTTTATCGAAATCTAGCTTATTCTAAACCTAGTCATAAATTGCACTATACAAGCATTCAAAATACTGCCACATACGCTAATTCACTGATTTCACAATACCGAATATTGCGTCGAAAAATCGCAAAAAGGTCGCAACGTTCCTCAATTAGTGCGTCTTTCAGTCGCACCTTGAATGGCCACCTGCCTACGTGACAGCAGACAGTAGGACGCCTGCAGAAATCGATACATCGGATCATGTGCGTCGATGCATCGATTTTATGCCTCGATGCATTCGATTATGTCATACATCATATTACAAACAGACAGTGTCGATTCATCTTTGGTTTAGTCAATAGAAGGTATTGGGTGAAATTCTATGGCCCTATATTTGGGACCCCAGGGTCCTGGATGGTCTACAGATACGATGTTGTCATAAATTGTATGCAGTTCTTACAAATTTCATCTATTACTGTATTATATAAATTACTTATATTTTTTTTTTTTATAGTAAATAGGTAGACGTTTGACCGCTATCCTGCCTAATGTAAAGCAGTGATGCGATCTATTTAGGAGCACGTCTACCCAGAAGAAGCCTATTCACTCTGGACTTGAAGCTAGTATAATTTGATGTTTTTTTTTCACTGCATATTCTCCTTTCCATTATATTATATTATTCCTTTGAAATACTACACACACTTACAGTGTTTATTTTATAATATAATATTTTACAAGAAGAAAATATTCGGATATTAAGTGATATAAACCATGGTCATTATTATAAGTTAGTTACTAATAACAATTATGGGCCTTTTGCAGTGTTAATTCGCTACTGCCTAGAAGTCTAGGTGTACAAATATTAGCCCTCGAAATCTGTATAGGTACGTATATCTATACTAATATTATAAAGCTTAAGAGTTTGTTTTTTTGAACGCGTTAATCTCGGGAACTGCTGGTCCGATTTGAAAAATTATTTCGGTGTTAAATAGTCCATTTATCGAGGAAGACTATATATCATCACGCTAAGACCAACAGGAGCGGAGCACTGCGGGTAAAACCTATAAACGGGTATATTAAAATAACATGAGACAATGAAGAAAGGTGACCTCTTCAAAGGGTTTTGAAAAAACCTGTTTTGGATGAGAATATACATATTACTGAATATAGTAGAGATACCCTAGTTATACACTTTATTATACAAAATTAACAATAAATTGCTCACAATCTTCTAACAAGTCTCATCTCCATTGAAACGCGAAAAAGCTGTTATTAAACACAATCGACTCGTATATTTCTGAAACTTTTCAATTCTCCACAGAAGCGAGGAATTATATTTTTACAGAAGATATTCTCGTCACAAATAAGCCATTTTAGTGTGTTCTTATAACTTTTATTTGCAGAAGCCGACGTATCATGCGACTCTCGATAGAAACTCGCAATATTACAATATTCGTAGACTGTTGCCACAGAGTAGATGAATGTAGAGGCGGTAATTTAATTTTTTTCACATTTCACTTAGAGCTTCTCTGCTCAGTAAATTAGGCCGTAATATTTTTTTATAGGTTGTACTTACGGGTCGATGTGGTGGGTAGAGATTCATTCATCAAAATAAATAAAATCGGATCGGATTTAACATCGTAGAGCTTACAAAAAATGTACCTCCCGAATAGAATCTACTATCACAATTGACACTAGCCTATACTTGTACAATGTACTCTTTATTCTGTCACTGTATTTAAAAACATTTTCTGTCGGCTCGAAATTTACATAGAGCACCTTATTCGTAATAAAAATAAATAGTTTATTCATTCTTCTTTTCATAATTTATGGATATCTCTATAAATTTCTACTCTGTACCCTCTATAAAGCCACAACAGACGCTGCACGTCGCACGTCAAATTAGCGTCGCGTAGCGGCATCGCGTATTACACACTTTTATTTGCCTCTAACAATCACTTGCGGAAAGCGATGCTTTATTATTATAATATTCTTATATTATAAGAATGATATAGTGTTAAAATACTGAAATTATAAATGCTTGGCTTGTATTCATTTAAAGACAGTAATAAGGATTCTAAAGCTGTTACTAGTAATCTTATAAAAAAAGCGTGTTTGCCGAGCACACATGTCAGAAGTGAAACTTCTTTTCCAAGATTCAAAGATATCAAAATCATGGCCTTACTCCATGACGTGTCGGTATTGAAATTTTACTCTCAATGCGCCTGAAGAAGTTACACTTCAAAAACTAATTTATTCTAGTGCCTAACTTTACACCCGCACCTTCGCTCGCTTGGTCAAAACAAGTTCTCTAGATAATGTGATATTTTACCGCGCTAATAAGCAGCCAATATCACTATCTAGCTTCCTAATTAAAACGTAAAAAGTGCATCATAAAATCTCTGCGTTGCGACCAGAACGAAGGAATACAAACACACTTATACATTTATAATATTAAGTAAGGATGAAGTAAGGATGAGATCATTAGACTATTAATTTGTGTGGTACAAATAAATAAATAGTTATAATGCCTACACAGCGGCTAAAATATGACTGAAAAACGACTGCAAAAATGCCAATTTTCCAATACTTGGATGTGAATATCCAACATTATATTTTATGATTTATTTGTTAAGCACAGTTTGAAATCCTCTTCCTTGATTGCATAGAGCAGATATAATATATCTTTAAGCAAATAATAAGATGATTTACTTTATCTAATTTTCATCCCCCTTATCGAATACATTTACCTGTAAAACTTTATAAAACAAGTGATAACTGCGTTAAAAACAACCGACTTCAAACTTGCACTTGCAACATTTACAAATACAGACAAAAATGCTCATAAAATAAAAACTACTGGGCCTATCCGAATAAATTTTTTATGGGACCAATTCGACACCATCCCGCATCGAACAAAAAAAGAATCACGTAAATCGGTTCAGAAACCTCGGAGTAATCGGTGTACATACATAAAAAAAAATACCGGCCGAATTGATTACCTCCTCCTTTTTTTTGAAGTCGGTTAAAGAAGAATTAATTCCCACTTACCTGTCACCATTATAAAGGTTAATTACTTTTCGTGAACATTTTAATCAAGAGTCGATTTTTACAGCAATTAGAAACAAAGGCCGTAATTGGTCGTTATCAGTTTTAGGGCGTGTTTAACATTTAAACCAATGTTTAAACCTTAGTCATTAAGCCGCTATAAATTTCAAGTGCAATTTGCACATGCAATTAAAATTTATCAAGTATAGCGAATGTGTAATTAAATCTACGCATATATGTTAAATATACGGGTTGCATCTTTGTTACCAACAATTGGGTTTGCACAGAGTAATGAGTGGATAGAGGTGACGATTATTTTTATTTATTTTTTTTGTATTAACCTTGTTTCGTATTTCTAAGTTTAGGTTTAAACTGAAACAAACATTATAATAACGTATATCAAGCTTTAATCACTACTAATGTTTATAAATGCGAAAGTGTGTTCGTGTGTTCGTTTGTCTTTCTTTCACGTGGCAACGGAGTAATTTAATAGTAAGATTTTTGTGTCCGGAGATATTAGGAAAGACAGTGACATAGTTTGCTTATAAGCTAGTAATAATAATTAGGAGTAAAGATAACATTTTACGATAAAATGAATTAATGTTGATGCAATTTTGTAGCTAAATTAGCTGATTAAAATGTTGGGTGTAATTTTTGAACATTAAAGATGCTTCAAAAAATGAGTTCTAAGTACTGACTATATTCGTTACACCACAGACTATATTCGTTATATAGTCTGTGGTGTTACAGACTGGATTTCCGGTGTATAATTAAAAAGTAATTCGCGTAAAGTTAACAAAAGCGCATTAATAATACCGAAGTGCAATTAATTCATTTAACAAAGGTGCTATTGTTTTTATTGATACAACTTGTTGCCTGTGACTTCGGCTACTGTAATTCTAAATATCCTATGATTTCATCTAGCTCAGCTTCATAACTGAAAACAGTTTGCAAAAATATGAATAGTGTGCAGATGACTTGAATATTTTATTTACATTTATTTCAAAATTATATGTGTCTTCAAATATTTTCATTCAAAATTTCTTATGACAGATATGAGATAATATTAGTACATGTATATTTATTCTCGTACCCAAGAGACTAGATAGGAATATATTCATGAAAAAGAAAGAAGACTAGGTAATTGGTCATAAGGTGGGATTCGAACCCACGTAACTCATGGGTCACCATGGCGATTTATTTTAATTTTTAATATTATAAAACTAAAAATGAAAGAAAGAAAGAAAGAAACATTTTTTATTCTCAAAACCAGCACGATTCTCTGAACACCAAAAAAGTGTAAATATTAAAAATAATCTGATCTAAAGTTAAGATCGAATCTTTTCACCCGGGTTTGAACCCCTGACCTTGCACTAAGCACTAGACCGTAACGATCACAAAAGTTATCAATTTCCACAGAACTTAAGAGTTTATCTCGAAACTTCAACTTTATGCTAATAAGGAATATTCTAGCTTAAACTTAAGTTCAAACTTGGGCGGCTTTTATTTGAAATGTAATATATTTGCTAATCGTTTGTCGAGAAAGTTTTTGGTTATATTTTAAGTAATTATTTAAAAATGTATATAAAAATTACTAGTTTCAGCTTGTAGCTTTACATCGAGACGATGATACCACACTTCTTCTAAATTTGCGCGAAAGAATAAAAAAAGACGTGTGGCACTCGGGGACTGCCGCAGTAAAGCTATTTATTGCATGCTATGCCTTCAAGCCACACCTCCACGCCCGTCGGAGTGGGGAGCGTGAGGTTTTTTCGTTACGCAATTTCTGGATTCGGTCCCCGCGCTCAAGGCCCGCGATAGAATCTATGCAATAGCTTAAAAATAAAAAAAAATAATTATTAGGATAGCTATATTAGGTACTTTATACATATTTTGTAGATTTGCTAACGTCATCACAGATTTAGCTTAAAAACTAAAGGAGATTTGCTCACCTGGACTCTAATGGATGCAAAATTTAATGTTTCTACATGGTCAGTCAATTACTTAATCGTTAAATTTCATCTTTTCAAACATGAAAACTAAATCAACAACACTATTTCTCCAACACAATCCGAATCACGCCAATAACAATCCAATAAAACCGGTAAGAAACCCGTCATAAACAAAATTATACCCCAATTACATGAAAAACAATAAAAATTCGGCAGCAATGGTAATGGGTATTGTTATGTGGGTATCATATTTAAGATGGGGGTTGTAATGTGTTCATATTGTCATTTTGTTTGTTCCTGTGGGAATTAATTTGAATTTACCGAGTAAAATTAATGTAAACCTAAATTAATAAAATATGCAATGTTCAAAATGTATCGATGTATACAGGGTGTCCCACTACCGGTATACTAAGCGCGAAGGGATTTGTAGTTTTACATACACTGATCACGTAAAAAATACTTAAACAACAAAATTACGTTAAAAATTTTTTCCTAAATTGTTCCTTAAAATCCATGTGTTCTTCTCTAACTTCACGCAGCCAGCATATACCGCTTCGCTAATGTGATCATTTTGTCTATGAAAACATAATTTTAAAAGATAGCTCACGTGAGGGTGGCATAGTTAGGCGGGTTGCTTATTAGGGGTGTACAGTGTACACATAGAGTTTTAAGAATTCATCTATTTGAAAAAAAATGCGTCTGGAATTTTTTAAGTAGGTATTTTTTACGTACTCTGCAGCGTATGCAAAACTATAACCTCCTTTGAGCTTAGTATACCAACGGTGGGACACACGGTAGAGTTAGTTACAAATACTATTTTTTTTTTTCACAAATAATCTTCAGTATTATAAATGTGAAAGTAACTGTCTGTCTGTCTGTCTGTCTGTTACGCTTTCCCGCTTAAACCTCTCCACCGATTTTGATGAAATTTGGCACAGACAAGCTTTAGACCCTGAGAAAAAACATAGGCTTCCTTTTATCAAAACACCACGCGGGCGAAGCCGCGGGCGGAAGCTAGTTTATTATAATTCACTATTAACTATGACGCAAAATTAAAATAACAAAATTCTAAGGCCGTAATAAATTTCGATGAAATCATAAACTCTTAATCGTTTCATGGAAACTTTTATAACTAGTTCCGCACTTCAGCTTTGCTCACATGGTATAGTATTTAGAAGAGAACTATCATTCATGCAATATAATAATATTTCCTGAAAATAGACCTACTCTTTTAATTCTAATATAAATAGAGCTAAAAACTAATAATACTACCTGCATTACACTCCAACAATGATATTACATATACAACATCATATTACTAAACATTTTTCAATTCCATACAAGAATATTAAAGCTGAGTACACACAAAGATACTTTCCATACAACTAAAGCCAAGTACACACAAATCACAAACAGAAAAAGGGCAAGATATACCTGTTACAATTCCTTCCATACAACTAAAGCCAAGTACACACAAAATCTTTCCATACAACTAAAGCCACGTACACATACATCACGATAAAAACAAAAAAGCTCATCTACACCCAGCCTTACTGCACCCAGGTGCATGGTACAATTTGCGTATGCTAATTCAGTCTGGCGCGATTGTTTTCCGTATTGATTTATAGGCTCGTATCAGACGCATCGGTATTATGACAATTAGTTACATATTACGGTAATAGATTTTGGGCTTTTATTTATGGTGGTAATATAGGATCAGCAATTTGAATGAACGGTCAGCATTTTAATAGAATCAAATTAAGCAATTTATGGATATTTTGTCATGAAGGACTGTAAAACAAAGTGTCCTATCCATCTAATATATGAATGGTGTCTAGAAAACAACGTCTCTAAGCCTGGGGAGTTACCATAGTGTCTTTTTTATTGGCAATAGGGAAGCGCTTGACCACAATCTCGCCTGATGTTAAGCTGAGATGTGGTCCAAGGACCAAGATGGAACCAGCATCCCTAGAAGGTACCTGTTCACTCTACGCTTGAAGTCTCATAGTAATCTTATTGTCAGTCGGGAAAAGTAATGGTTACTTATTACACTGTTATTTTTCCATACTGAATATAATTCGCTATAAGACATCTTGGTACATCCTGGACAAAAGGACTTTTAAAGCAAGAATTTAACTCTACAAGATAAATAGGAAAAATATTTAAAATGGAACACAAAATTTATTTATGCGTCAATAAAATCCATTTCCCATACAAAGTATTGGGAAACTGTTTAATTAATATCGTTGTAAGCCTATTTGCTCAGATGCTATAAGCCTATAAGTCAGCAGACCGCGTGCGTGCAAATTATATAACATTATGTACATACATGCATCGATTCCATTAACGATAACCAAGGTTAAGCGATCGTAGCGTAGGGCGGTTTTGGATGGGCAAAATTAAATGTAATGAACATGAAAGGATAAATCTTTGTTTAAGTAAAACAGTGTAAGGATTATCTATGGTTCTTTAAATTTTATGAATGGGATTTTTGATGTCAGACATTTTATCCTACCTTAAGTAAAGGCTCTCTGCTGACTTATTAAAAAGTGTTTAGTTTGTTTGATATTATTATCAAGCATGTGGTTCGTTATTTACTATATTTAGTGTTATGCCAAAGATAAGGCACATTGAACACATAGATAATTCTTTATTGCACACACACAAGATTTACATAAAACACAGAAAAAGACAAACAGAGACAAGTATGTACAAATGGCGGCCGAGATACAGATACCACATACAGATTTATATAGTGATACAAAAGGTATCAAAATTTAAATAATGCTTTCAAAGAACTCAAAAATCCTGCTTTACTTGTCCACTTGGAATAAAAACATCAAACAGACTCACAAAAGAGGAATCCCTTAAAACTCATAATCCGAAATAAGTGCACTAGCGAAGTAAGAGCTTTATCGACCGGATTTAAGATACCGAAGAGGTATACCTAAATAAGTAAATGCAAACAGTGATGTAAGCTTTCGCCGCATTTCCATGCAAATGAAGGTGGATGTATTTGCGCAGTGGACGAGCGTAATGCTGGGTTCTGTATGGTGTTGTGTGGAGGATTTTTAAGCTATTGCATAGCTATATCGCGGGCCTTGAGCGCGGGGACCGAATCCAGAAATTGCGTAACGAAAAACCTCACGCTCCCCACTCCGACGGGCACGGAGGGGTGGCTTGAAGGCAAAACATGCAATAGCTTTACCGCGGCAGTCCACACGACTTTTTTTGATGGATAGTGGGCCTTTTTATGAGTGAAAGTTGATGACTGGACTTTGAGATGTGTGTAAGTTGATGTGTGGAATTGTAGGCGAGTTAAATAGGTCTGATTTTTAGGATTATTTGGATAATGTATGTGATATTAATTTTTCTTCCTCAGGAGTTGTACGTAGAGTATGAATGTAAGCTTCAAATGGACTTCCAGCTATTTATTTATTTAATTATTTATTTAATTATTTATTGCACACACAAAGGAAATAGAGACACATAAAGTACAGGTAAGAGGAAAACAAAGTGTACAAACGGTGGCCTTATCGCTAGGTAGCGATCTCTTCCAGGCCACCGTAAGTAATATGTAAGGAGAGACGATAAAAGGAGGTGGGTGAGCAAAAAAAAAAAGCTAGTTATATTATTATTAAAATTGCCCTGGTCTTTACCTTATTTTATTGAAGAATCACATATAAATTACAATTTCATAACTTTACACTAGAAACTAACTTAAATGTTTTCACTTGAAAAAACTTCTACTTGTTTGGCTACACCAATTTTCAATGAAAATATAACATTAATAACACCTGACATGCTTTTGTAATTTGGTTCTAAAGTCATCATCGTTACAGACTCGTCTTTCTCACTCTCTAAACTATCCCTTTCAAACTTCTAATCTAAATGAAAAATACCAAAAATAATAACAGAACCCTAAATCTATACTTCTTTTTCACAGGCTATTTGGCACGAAACGGTCACTCGGCGCCGTTTTATTTCCTCTGCTGTTTCGCTCCGGGCTTTCATACGTTTCAATTGAATATTTACATATTTAAATTAGAATATTGATGGGAGAAAAGGTTAGTTTTGTTTTGAATGTAATTATAGGACAGTTCATAGGAGTTATATTGTTAATACTATAGTTTGTTTCTAAAATTGGAATTGTATGTGAATAATTTAGAAAAATATATGTGTATTTTTCTTTGGTTGAAGACGAGGGGCGATATATTTATCGTGCAAACAAATTTTACTCCGACACTGAAAAATCGTTTTACAGAACGGTTCAAATCGAATATTGTGCATAGATATCACTACTTTTCTTTATGACGCTCCTAGCTTTCCGCCCGCGGCTTCGCCCGCTTAGTCAGCTTCGTCTAAAACCTAATAAATTATATACTTAAACCTTCCCTTTAAATCACATTATTTATTGAAAATACCGCATCAAAATCCGTTGCGTAGTTTTAAAGATTTAAGCATACATAGGGACAGAGAGAGCGACTTTGTTTTATACTATGTAGTGATGTGCTATTTCATTTAATCGTGTTCTTTTGTTTTGTGTATTCATAAGTACTTGATTATGTATGTATGTTTCAGGAAATAGGACATTCCTATACATGGGAACATAAAAGTGTTGGTCCAACTGACCCCTCGTCGTGTCGATATTTCGTCCCAGAACACTTGAAGAATAATAAGTGAACTGTTTTGTTGTTGACTGCTATTGTAACATTAATTATGTATTAAATGAATAATTTCTGAAATTAAATGTTGTTTTATTCAAAAGGTACCAACTGAATTGTAACTTCAGTTCTGCTGTTTATTTTTCATTGAATGAACTTTTTTTCTAGATACATCTTATTATTTACGTTATTGAAGATTATTAAAAATTCTAACAAAGGCAAGGCTCTCTTTCTTTCCTTGTTTTAGTATTATATACCTATGTAGTTGTCTTTCAGTAACACGTGATGCTGCAAAAACAATTGGTGCCCATTGTGAAGATTTTACATATAATAATAATTAAAATCAGTTCATCGTTTTTTACTTAATCCATACCAGACAAATATTTGTTTTACTTACCACTACTGCGTTTGAAAAAAAAACCCGCATAGTTCCTATTCCTGTCAGATTTCCGAAAAAACCTATCATATGTGTTAATCCAAGTTACCCTCTATATTTATTGTGTGCTAAATTTCATTGTAATCGGTTCAGTCGAATTTGCGTGAAAGAGTAACAAACATCCATACACACAATCTTTCTCATTTATAATATTACTAGATTTCCGCCCGCGGCTTCGCCCGCGTTTGCAAAGGAAAACCCGCATAGTTCCCGTTCCCGTGGGATAAAAACTATCCTATGTGTTAATCCAAGTTACCCTCAATATGTGTGCTAAATTTCATTGTAATCGGTTCAGTAGTTTTTACGTG
>CAJQZN010019928.1:0-10683 GCA_907164685.1 Colias eurytheme | reverse complement strand
TACCAACTCCGGTAGTGTCAGTCTAAGAGCTAGTGACAATTATTTCAGTTTAAGTTATATCTACAATATTACGAGAATTTGTATTGTTCCTTAAGTTGCTGCGTATTAAATAAAATGTTTTAATTGGTACATGAATGGAATTCTAAATTAAAGTATTATTGTATCGTAATATAAGTTTAATGGTCAGTGCATTGAAAGCGGCACAAAACAGTGGATTTTGCCACCAGTTCACTGCGCTCTAGGAAGTTGTAGTTCGACGCAATCATTTGCATGTCCAATATGCGGGTCCACACAGAGCGAGCCTCGCGAAGTAATAACTGCGTGAAATAGCTTAATCTACGTGGCTTGGCCGAAGAGTGTTCATTTTTTTTCATAAAATCAATATTACAAGCAGTATTCTTGTCAGCAGCGCTGTGACTACACATCGTTTAGAAACGTAAAAAGGAGTAGTGACAAATGCTTCGCGGCGGTTGCACTGACGTGAGATATGGTCCTCCCAGATAAGGCTGCGATTGTTACGTATAATGTTTGACCGTCGGACTAATGTCACTTCACACGTAGCCGTGACGTCATGCTTTGAATGCAGGAAAAAAGATGATTAGGAAATTACATATTACTACGAAGAAATTTGTAATATTTTGTTCATTATTGGTTCTACATAATATTATATTCTGCTTCCCTTAGTTCTATAGGATGCCAGCTATATAAGTGTTCGTAGTGGAAAAATCTCTTGTAGTGTAATTACACACTTACCGAAAGGTAACAATGTAATTCATGGTGTTTTTTTTTAATTATGTGTTCTATAGGATACGCGGACTCTCCATTTGTCTATTATATTCAAGTATAGGTAAAATATTTGTATATTCGTAACTTTTATACTCGTCGAATTATAAAAAATACAGTTCAATAATTATTATCAATAAAAATTATAGAACAATTGCTGAAAAAGCGACTAATTAAACTTATTCATTTATTAAAATATATATCCAATGATAATTAAGGAAGATGTTATAAAATTTAAACATGGCGTCTTAATGAATTAGCATAACCATAAAAAGATATACACTGGGGTAGATCCCTTTAAAAATAATAAAAAGTGCAAAAAAATCGCAGTCGGATGAAACCCATTAGAAAAGGAGAGGAATATGATGAAAATTAAAGGAAAAATAAATTACGGTCAATCCGAGTTCGGGAAGTGGGAGGGGGGAGCTTTTAAGAGAAAAAAATGGTTTCTCTCGATTTCCGACAAAACTACAAGTCCTACGGAAAAAAAATCAATGGCAAAGTTGTAGGTAATAAAAAAATCTACAACTTTTGTATTGACAATTTTTTCACATAACCTCAAAATTTAGGTGAAAAATTCAAAAAACCAAGTTTTTGGTTTTTTATTTTTAACTACTTCAAAATTTATTTTTTTTCTACGTCATTTGGTAGAAACTTGCTTTATTATGTCCCAAATACACTGTAATTTATTTGATTGAAAATATTTATTTTTTCGCCTTATTTTGAATTAATACCAAAAAAACAACCTAATTTTCAATCGAAAAGTCACCCGTCAAAATATCAGCTTTTTTCAAAAACTTTGGGAGCCTTTTATTCATCAAAATCTCTACTTTTATATGGTGTAAAAAAAAATAAACCTTACCATAGTAAATGTTCTCAGGAAATGCTTACAAACAGTGTCATAATTAGCTTTTACTAAATCAGGCACACTTCTCGAACTCTATATCTTCTCTTGTATCGGCTTTTCGGTAATATTTCAAAAGAAAAAAAAATTATCTGTTCTAAGTATAATATTTTACAGCATATTCAAAAGCAAAATGATGTCGATAAAAACATTTCAGGTAGTTTGAGAAGTGTGCCTGATTTAGTAAAAGCTCATTTTCATACTGTTTTTATGCATTTTCTGAGAACATTTACTATGGTAATGTTTATTTTTTTTACACCATATGAAAGTAGAGATTTCAATGAATAAAAGGCTCCCCAAGTTTTTGAAAAAAGCTGATATTTTGACGGGTGACTTTTCGATTGAAAATTAGGTTGTTTTTTTGGTATTAATTCAAAATAAGGCGAAAAAATAAATATTTTCAGTCAAATAAATTACAGTGTATTTGGGACATAATAAAGCAAGTTTCCACCAAATTTCGTAGAAAAAAAATAAATTTTGAAGTAGATAAAAATAAAAAACCAAAAACTTGGTTTCTTGAATTTTTCACCTAAATTTTGAGGTTATGTGAAAAAATTGTCAATAGAAAAGTTGTAGATCTTTTTATTATCTACAACTTTGCCATTGAACTTTTTTCCGTAGGACTTGTAGTTTTGTCGGAAATCAAGAGAAACCATTTTTTTCTCTTAAAAGCTCCCCCCTCCCTTTTCCCGAACTCGGATTGACCGTAATTTATTTTTCCTTTAATTTTCATCATATTCCCCTCCTTTTAAAATGGGTTTCATCCGACTGCGATTTTTTTTTGTTTCAAAAATTATCTACTCTAGTCTAATATGGGAACACGGTTCGTAAATTTTAATAAAATCTAAATTACGCACCATTATATTATGATATAGCAGACACAGAAAAGCTTATCTCGACTTCATTATGTCAAGGCAGTTTTTGAAAATTATATATTTTAATTTTTGATGATCTTTGTAGAGTTTGTTTGTTTGAGACCAACAGGAGCGGAGCACTGCGGGTAAAACTGCGGAGCACAGCTAGTGATTAAAATAGGTATAGAAGAAGGTACTAATATAACTTTTTGAATATACGTATATACTATGCAAGAAATAATTATAATCAAAGTTTAAAAATTAACCAATTAATTCAACAGTTCATAATCTGATGCTTCCGTAGCCTATTAATTTACTTATTTAAAATAAACATATACCTATTCACAAGTTACTTCATCTTTGATATTTAACACAAATAAATAATTAATCAATCAAATGAATATTCATTAGCATATATATTTGAAGTTATCATTTACCTACTAATATATAATGTATGACTAATATATAATTATATAATATTATGTACTAGCTTTCCGCCCGCGGCTTCGCCCGCTTTCTCAAAGAAAATCCCGCAAAGTTCCCGTTCCCGTGAGATTTCCGGGATAAAACCCTCCTTTGTTTACCCTCTATATGTGTGCTAAGTTTCATTGTAATCGGTTCAGTAGTATTTGCGTGAAAGAGTAACAAACATACACACACACATATACATCCATCCTCACAAACACATGTGCTGTGCATTTATAATATTATTTAGGATAGGATTAAGAATAATCTAGGTGGGTTATTCTATAATATATCACTATAATTATTATAATAGTTTACATTGAAAAGAACATGATATCAATAACATGATAAAAAAATAACCCTGATCTATTATCCCTAACCGATTACGCCCTTTTATCCACCGTTACCAATTTAAAATCATCAAAAAGCCAGAAAATTCTAGAACATTCTGTCATAATATTTCTACATTGGTAGAACTTTGCACAGAGTATGCAAAATAGTTAACTATTTGGCCAATTCAGCAATTTAATGCATCCCGACTAAATATTCGGGGATCAACGACGAAAGATATTTAGTGGACATTCCAATATGGAAAATGCGAAACTGGGAATTCCAAACTATAATTTAATATATAATTTTCTAGCACTCGCCTTGGGGAGACTGGATTCCTGACGGATTTTGTGCTCCATTTCTAATGTTGAAATGGCTGGGAACTATTAATGTTGACTTCTAAGATCTTGTAGGGCCTTGTTGTTTTAGTATTTTTGTTAATAGTTGTATCGTTTTTAAAATAATACTGCAGAATTTCAAGATACTGTCTAACTGCTTGTCGACGATAACATTGCATTATTACTATTAATATTTTTAATTAACAAATAAGTAAGTATCTATGTATATTCAGTATATTATAGTATGTTCGACGTTCGTATCTTATCTCTACTAATATTATAAATGCGAAAGTAACTCTGCCTGTCTGTCTGTTACGCTTTCCCGCTTAAACCTCTCAACCGATTTCGATGAAATTTGGCACAGACAATCTTTAGACCCTGAGAAAGAACATAGGCTACCTTTTGTCAAAACACCACGCGGGCGAAACCGCGGGTGGAAGCTAGTTATTATATAAAATAACATAGATTATGTCCTACAGTTCATTGTTTCCCTTGATTTTTGTTGAAACAATTAAATATTTCAGCAGTAATTAAGATAAGAAATAGCATTACATTTAACCTATTTCCCTCTCATTTATAACTTTAAGAAGACTGAAACCTTATAGAAGTGAAACTTATTTTTAGTTCAACGTGAAGTTTATATTTAGAAATCTTAGGGCCGATTTTTCAATGCTTGGATAAAACTTATCCGTCCAATAAAGTATTACACGATCATATTAAAATGTCACGTAAACTGTCAAATACGGGCAATTAGAATACGTTTTTAAAATGGTAGTTTTATACATTATTGAGCGAATAAGTTTTATCCAAGCATTGAAAAATCGGCCCTTAGTGGATTGTATCTAGAATTTTACAGATACCTATTGAGGTTGTAGTAGTTTGTTGTTTAATAATAGAATCTGGGTCACTGTATTGATAGGTATAGTGATTGGTTGGCAACGAAAATATCATTCTGTGGATGAATTTATATTTAAGTACATTGTCCAGTAGTAAAATATTATATTTTGTTTGTCATAATGTGTGAAAATCGATTTCATCGATTAATATAATACAGAAAAAATCTATCAATTGACCGTGACTGCGCTTGCTGTAAAGTGCTGTATGAATAAATGATGTTCGAAATAAATTAGTCTTTTATTTTTATAATAACACTTCACAATCGAGAGAAAAAAATATGATCTTTTTGATATGGTGTATAAAACAAATTAAGAAATAAAAGTGTAGCTAATCTCTATTATTGTAATCTCTATAATATTTATCTAAAAAAACAAGGTTGCTTACAATTTTCAAATACAGCATTTTTATCTTCTATCTATCCAATAATAATTAAGGAAGTATTTAATTTAAAGATGGCGTCTTAATAAACTAGCATTATAATATAATATATAACAAGATTAACGTACATATAAACATAAAAAAGCATGTGTACCGAGCACACGTGTCAGAATTGAAACTTCTTTGGAAAGATCCAAACCTATCAAAATCGTCGCCTTACTCCATGACGTGACGGTATTGCCATGACGCGACCTTGAGATTTTACTCTCAACGCGCCTAAATAAGTTTAACTTCAAAAGATTTATATTTATGTAATGTATGGCAGTCTGGCTTAGACTTTGCATCCAAAGCGAATATTTGTTCAGGCGGCACTCATTAATCGCAAAGAACTGCGCTACAATAATACAGAATTCTTGTTTTTTATTTCATTCCACTAGCAGAAACTTGATGACTTTTCCTCATTTCATCTCGAAAGTTGATCTAGCTCTGGCTTTAATTAAAGTATTCAAATGACTGTAACGTTACGGATAGTGTCTTGTGTCTGGTTCTTTTCTTTGATATAATATCCATTCATTTGGTAAGATACGTTTTTGATCTCACTAAATCTTGAGTTAGCTTTTCTCATATTAGGTACCTAAATTTCGTATGTAAATTATGGCATAGAAAACATTTTATAACATTATATCATAATGCTAGACAATGCTATGATAGAGTTCATAATCCCTACTATTATTATAAATGCGAAAGTAACTCTGTCTGTCTGTCTGTCTGTTACGCTTTCCCGCTTACTCCTCTCAACCGATTTTGATGAAATTTGACACAGACAATCTTTAGACCCTGAGAAAGAACATAGGTTACCTTTTTTCAAAAACTACGCAGGCGAAGCCGCGGGCGGAAGCTAGTACATAATAAATTATACATACCCGAAAATATGTGTCATGAAATACTTGTTTAGATTTCCATATCATCATATTATCAAATATAATTATCCGTATCATTTACTCTTTAAATTTTATTAAACTCATCAAGCTCGCAAAAAGCGCGGCAAAATGAATAACGTCAGATCACATTTACGCCCATTTTCTATCATTTGCATATTCAAGTGAGCATACACAATATAAATAAAAAAATAATTCCGTTTCTAAATCTCACGGCCCGCGGAGAAAAACAAAACTAATTAAAAATGTGAACAAACAAAAAGGCAACAGAGATAAATTACTAAGTCTTGTACTAAAAACAGATATTTTTTACAGTTTCTCCGTTCGTTTATGTCCCGGCGGTTCTGCTTTTTAACTTGTTTAATTGTTGGTGATGGTTTTTGGGTATTACCGACTTGAAAAAGAGGTCACATGTATATTTAAATAAATGTTTATTTCTGTTTCTTTATTCTATACTCTATAGTATGTAATATTGTTGCAAGTGTTCTTAACATGGCTCAAACACATTCGCTTTACAAAAACACTGAAATCTGTAATCCGTTTGGAAGTTACGGTGGTGCTACGCCACGTAGACCTTAGATCGTAGACCACGTAGTATTTTATAACGTCATCAACGACATATTTTCTTAATGATATGATTTTAGAATAAAAGTAAATTTACTAAACTGCGCTACAGGCACAATTATAAATAACCGAAATAATTTGTCATAGTGTGGTAAGTATTATTCGTATTCAATTTATATTATGAGTCATTAGTCAGCTTACAGTTTAAAAGTAACCCAATATAAAAATACTTATAGAGATTTTTTCATTTCATAAAATAACATAATAATACAAACATTTTCACCATTTCAAACAAATGATTATATCAAGAAGTAGATAAAAAGACCACGTGCCTTTGCCTCGAAGAGCTAAAAGTTAAACGTTAGTTAGATCGCATTTAACTCCTAAGTGACTATCGCATTAATACTGCACGTTTGCGGAATCCGTTCTCAGGAAATCCCTCTTAATTAATAACCTTACTAGCTAGTTGACCTGGCTTTGATCTGATTTTTATAAAGACTTCCTTAAGACCTGAAGAAACATCTCTATTTCAACATACTCATAACTGAGAGGAAAGAAATAGAAATACAGACATGTTTGGTGTTTATATATTTTTGGTGCACACCTCATCTATTTTTAGTGTGATATATTATCCTACTACAATTAATATTTTATTATAATTAATAATATTATTAATTATTAATATTTACCTATACATTTTTTTGGGACCTAACGTCCAAAATCCTAACGTCTTACCTTGACCTAAAGTCCAAAGGCCTTGTTCACGTAGACTTTTCTCTCAAATATCAAAATATAATAGATAATGCTAGCTGGCTTAATAGGTGTATAATATGCTAATTCATTCTATTTCTCCCAGTTTTTACCCGACTACGGCAAAGCAAAAGGAGGGTTATGATTTTGACAGGCTATGTATGTATGTATGTATATATGTATGTATGTATGTATGTATGTATGTATGTATGTTCATCTGTTCCCTCGTAACTTCTAAACTACTTATCAGAATTCGACAAATGACATATCATTAGAAGCGTCTTAATTGTCCGCTGGTTATAGGCTATATGGGGTTTCACAAAATCTAATGTGGCGCCCTCTAGCGGACAAAACATACAGAGTAAAAAAATAAAGTTAAGATAAATATGCCGTGTTTGGTATCATTTGAAAGCTTTTTACTTGCACATTTTGAATATATATATATTACTAGCATTTCCTTGTGACTTTACCTGTATTCATGGGCTGATTACATATAATTCACATCTTTTCGTTCATAGCTTCTTTATTAGTTCATCAATTTAACTTTTGTTTTATACTTTTTCAGCGTCGTTTTTTGTCGTAGTTGGGTTTTAGTTGTTTTACTTTTTATCTTGTAATATAATGTGATACTGATGACTATAATAAGCATCAATTTAAACGTATCCTTTCAAATTAATTTCAAAGCAAACCATTTTTTTCACTACATAATTTAGCACTCAATCTTGTTATAATTAATGCGGAATTCTCGTATATTTAGCTTTAACCTAGAAAACCTTTCACATTAAACACTGTTGGGGCTAAACGGTGCAATTAATTAATTTTAGCACGTAATTAGGTAGTTTGTTTGAGCTTCCGAATTAGATGGGCCGACATTTTTAGTCACTAAGTTTTTAATGAAACATTATTTGTTTTTTTTTCGAAGTTTTTTAATTAAAGAATGGGATTTGTTTGTGTTCCTAATTTTGGAAATGTTTAATGTATTTTATTTAGAATATGGTTTATGAATACTATGTTAGGTGGTTGCCTAGGTAAGCTGCTACATATATTATATGCACAATTATCTGCTAGTTAATTTAGCACTGCACATTATATTATAGAGAATCCGTAGCTACAGAGTAAAATAATCTTAGAATTATAATTTACACCTATTTACCTTTTTCCGTTTCAACTACAAATAATCATGTAAATCATTGATTATTTATTTATTTTTGAAGTAAAACTTCTTTAGGCGCGACTAGGGAGTAACTCAGATTTATTTTCTGACGGAAGTAACGCTTACTATAGTCTGCGTAGTTTCCGCCATTTAAAAATAATAATTCTGATTGGTTGTAAGTATATGTCATATACTACACGCTTCTTGACTTATACGCCAGCTAGTGGCAAATATCATAATCAATTAGGATTATTTATTTTCAAATTTTCAAACGGATCAATTGTGAATAGCAAAGTGAATGAAAAATTCAACAGTTTTAAAAACATTATTTTAAATTGCAAAATTTTTTGAAAATCTCTAAATATACTTGTTTATTTATTACTTTTAAAATAAGTAAATTAAAAATAAAAATAAACATGTTGCGGATTATAATCAATCTATTTTAAATATTGCTGAAGACAAAGTAGTATCCATAGCAACAGATATGTATATAGGTTGTCATTCAGTTGAACAAGAAGCATATTATGTACGCCAACAATTTCATAAAATGTCAGTTATTGATACAGGAGGATCGCCTTATGAAATCATATTAGTTCTTAACAAATTTTACATTATTACAACCAATATTGATGTATCTGATGGCTTAGCCAACGGTTGTGTTGGAAAGTTAGTGTATATTGAACGTGATGACAGTGATAACATCATACGCTTATGGCTTGAGTTTCCTGGTAAGATAGGAGAGAAAATTAGGAAAAAAGCTGCCCATCATATTCAAACTCTAAACATTAGTAGAACAGAAGTCCCAATTTTACGAAGATCGTCATCTGTATGACGAACAAATTCTTATTGAAAATTTTTATTGCGTTACCCAATACAAACGACCCAACTCAACTGCTGGTGGAGTAGCTGTATAGGGTAAAAGTGGGATAGATGCCCCACTTTTTGAAATTGCCTCATAACTTAAAAAACATGAATCTTATACGAACACTTTGTATGAATATAGCTAGGTTAATTATCTGTTTTGAATTACTATATATATTTTTAATCCTATCATTTATAGATAATGTGTAATAAATATTTTTGTAGAACACCTTTTTTGAGGATAGATGCCTACCTATTTGGATAGTTGCCCCACCATGAAAATACTAAGGAGGATAGATGCCTGCAGAGTGGGATAGATGCCTGACATACTCTATAAACGCGAAATCTAATAAAATTAATATGATAAACCAGCAAATGTCAAGTTCACATAGTTGTTCTGTTGTCCAAGAATATACTTGCGCTCGCACTCCTTCTTTTCTTTTGTATTTTCGTGGCGTGGTTCTCCTACAATCAGTATAAGGGCAGATCATTAATAAGTAAGTAAACATAACAAAAAAAAAGCAAATTAAACGAGTAAAATCGGTTAACATAGAGAAAACCTCTGACGCAATCAGGTAAAAATATAAACAGTACCTGTGATTATCGATACTAACATGTACATATGTATTGAGGGATAGATGCCCTTAGAGGCCCCTAAGGGCATCTATCCCTCGAAAAAAAAGGGGCAACTATCCTTTTTGATAAGGATAGCTGCCCCAGTAGTTTTTTTATTAAATAAAAACAAAAGAGCCACTATTTTCACTTAGATTTGTACTTAATGAACCAGTGTATAGACATAATAAGAAATATAGTGAAATTTATTAATACTTATAAAGTTATGCAAAGGCAAATATCAAAATTTTTAAATTTTAACGTGTTCGTGAAGTTCGCCGCCGATATTATAACACGCACTAGCGAAACACGTCTTCACCAAACAACAGCTCATGCGTACACGAGGTGCGGGGTGATAGGAGCTCCTATTTAAATCATTAATTCGTAGTCAGGACTCTGGGAAGTGAGGTTTTTTGAAAATGGGGCATCTATCCTAGTGCGGCATCTATCCCACTTTTACCCTATCATTCATCTACAGATACACTGAACAATGTAACACCAATTCAAAATATTTCACCAACTATATTATCACAAATTTCCGATGAGGTTTCACAAATTGGTGACATCGCCTTGGTTCGATGTGTTAATACGAATGACCAACCTGTGATTATCGTTGTTATTTATATTTCTACAAATACTAGCCTGACAAATATCATAAAATTTATTCATCAGCAATTACTTCACTTCACAATTGAAGGTTCTCGACTTTTAAATAGTAATTATCATGAATTACCGATGATTCTAACTGGAGATTTTAATGTTAATTTTCGCTCTCAGGAATCTCAGCCGTTAATTGATTTTTTAGAAGAAAAATTTGATTTATCTATGAATACTTCTCGACTTCATTCAACAACGC
>CAJQZN010019927.1:0-28698 GCA_907164685.1 Colias eurytheme | reverse complement strand
AAATTTATGTAGGATTTAATATCAAAATGTTATATTATTTTCAAAAAATGATTATAAAAAGATTGAATTTTCACCATCAAATTTGAATTTTATTGCTTAGCTGTCATTTTTTGTCAATCAAAAATGTTTAAAACGTACAATATTCTTTTAGGTTATTATACACACTAGCGTTTAAACCGATATTCCTACGTGGTTTATGGCAATGGCTGACAAGTATGTCTCACGAATCGTCGTTCGGTGGGTCGAATACGCCGTTAATATCAGCTTTGTCCCGTGGTATGGGAGCAGATACCTCGGTTATTGGAGTACATAGACTGTTAGCACCGTTGGCTGTTTTCTGTGCGTTGTTCACTCTGCTGATCGGAACTCTGCATGATACCGAGTTCTTTAGGGACATGGACGGTGACGATAAGATATGCCGTGAGTTGCATTTTTTGTAGTATGTTAATTATTAAATCATTTGGTCAGTAAAAGTTACAACATATTCTCCAACTTACCTTTAAATTATCAATAATTTGTTTTTTTGCTTTTCATTTTAAAATTATCCTATTCTTTTACTAAACAAATAAGTTAGGTGTACTCAAAAATTTTTTTATATGATATAATTCTTGTGTTTTTTTAACATTCATACTTTTTTACAGTCCCAAACATGTCAAACAGTTCCCCCGCTGGGCGTGTCCACGCGTTCGATTTTTCTGAGCTAAGTGGATTGTGCCGTACACTAAAGCAAGTGTGTCTCGGTTTAGTAGAACTGGTGTATCCAGAAACCAGACCGTTTGTAGTAGTACAATACAAAGATTCGGCGGGGGGTTCTCAGAGTGATGTGTCTGGGAAGAATTTGACGCCGGCTTGGACACATTTGTTCAAGGTTTGTTATAATAAACGCTCGAAAACTTTTTTATTTTATTAATTTATTTTACTTCAGATTATACATCCATATCTTGTTATTAAAGTTCTAAAAACTATGTAAGTATCAATTACACAATTAATAAAAATTACAGTTTCAATAGCTAGTTTCCTTGCGATATGGATTGTCCCTATGTCGCTATCGTACCTGTCAACGAAATCAGTTTCGATGCTGCTAGCTTTTGTTTTATTAACTATACTATCTAATTATCTATTACTTCCACCTAAATTACCTTGCAATGTATTAATTTAAAAATATTTCCAGTGTGCATAATCTCTATTTATATCATTGTTGTTCACACAGAAACCAGTAAAAATGAATTATTTAATATTATATTTTATATCACAGGTGTGCACGCAACTCCTCCGTGCACTATACGCCCGGGACAGTCGTCTACAATTCACAGGCGGTGTGTCCTGGGCATCTCCAGGCGCGGCTGGTGTTCCGCCCGCACCAGCTGATGGTACTGCCGCGTCGCTAGCCGTGAGGGGAAGAAACCGAAGGACTTATAGGGCACACCTGGCTCATCTTGCACCTACTACTGACCAAGGTTAGTGCGGTAATGAAACCGGAAAAGGTACTTTTTTTGACAGGTGACCAAAAAAAAATGGTGCAGTTCTTTAGTGGTCTATAACTGCTCCAAGTTCACGGGTGGTGAGTCATGTGTTACCGCCGCGTCTCTAGCCATGAGCCGCTAGCCGCTCATCTAGTTAGTGGACCAAGTTATTTTCAGAGGTGAAAAATTCATGCAAAAATCATTGGGGCTCGTCAAACTTGGTGCAGTTCTTTGTAATACAACTTCTATTGCGGTAAGGCGACAATACTGTAACGCAAAATTATTTGATGTAAAATTTAAAAGTTGTTTAGAAATGGTGGCCAAATTACAATTTTCCGTTTTTTGTTTTGTACATTTTTTTAAATCTATTTATTATTTCATCTTAAATTTACAGATGAGGGTCCCCCATTAACAATCAAGGAATTGAGAACAGTCACTATATTGAGAGAGATACCATTTGTTGTGCCATTCGCGACGCGTGTTCTGATTTTTCAAGGCCTTTTGTTGAGGTAATTGTAAAAATGATTCTTTATATAGATGACAATAATAATCTGTACTGATTTTAGAAGTTTTGGTAAAGTTTATTATGCCCCAAAGTTCAACATAGTATAATGATTCTAAAATGATTACAGGGAAAAGCACGACCATTGGTATGAAATGACGAATTTCAATGAAGGTCCTTCAATAAATATAAGTGTTCGTCGAACGCATCTTTACGAAGACGCTTTTGATAAATTAAGACCAGAGAATGGTAAGTCTATGAGAATAGTTTTAATTCTGTGTTATGTTTATCTGATTGATGGATAAATAAGAATTTAAATATGTTTTAGAACCAAATTTAAAACTAAAACTTCGAGTTCAGTTGATAAACCAAGCTGGTGCAGAAGAGCCCGGAGTGGATGGCGGTGGACTTTTTAGAGAATTTTTATCTGAACTATTAAAGTAAGTTAACAATTCATGTTAAAGGTTTAAATCATTGTTTCTTCACTTAAGTAATGTGTTGAGTGTGAGTATCTTAAGGCCATTTTTTTACTTTAGAAGTTGAAAATACAGGGGTTCTATAAAACTGAATTTGAAAATAAAATGTTGAAATTTGGCAATAAAATTGATTGACATATTTCAGATCAGCCTTCGATCCCAACAGAGGATTATTCCGTTTGACAAAAGACAATATGTTGTACCCAAACCCTGGTGTTCACTTGCTGTATGATGATTTTCCAATGCACTACTATTTCATTGGAAGGATGTTAGGAAAGGTATGTTGGCTTTATATTTCTTGTTACTTCTAAAATGCCTATTTAAATTTTAGAAAGTGAAATAATTTTATCAATATCCTATGATATCTTGACAAAAGGAGGCAAAATTGTTCTTGCTCTGTTCCATGATATTAAACACAATTCCTTAATATCAATGAATGAGATTGATGGCCTCTGGATTGATTCCGAGAGGTTTCCCTGGCTTCTCCTCATGGCGTTTTAACTTAATTGTTGCTTATACTGGATATTTTTCAGAATAATACTTGAATTTTACTCAGCAAAAAATAGTATGTAGTAGGTAGCTGCATTGATTTTATCATAATATACTATTACTAGCTTTCCGCCCGCGGCTTCGCCCGCGTTTTCAAAGAAAAACCCGTTCCCGTGGGATTTCCGGGATAAAACCTATCCTTTGTGTTAATCCAAGTTACCCTCTATATGTGTGCTTAATTTCATTGTAATTGGTTCAGTAGTATTTGCGTGAAAGAGTAACAAACATCCATACATACAAACTTTCGCCTTTATAATAGTATTAGGATTAGGATTAGGATATATAAATCTCGTGTCACAATGTTTGTCTTCAATGGACTCCTAAACCACTTAACCGATTTTAATAAAATTCGCACACCATGAGCAGTTCGATCCAACTTGAGAGATAGGATAGTTTAAACATGTAGGTACCACGGGCGAAGCCGTGGCGGACCGCTAGTATACTATTAGTTAATGATGAATCAACAATAAATAATATCTGCAGAACTTTTACACCACTTTATTTTATTTTCAGGCGCTATACGAGAATCTGCTAGTAGAATTACCTCTAGCGGAATTCTTTCTAGCCAAGCTATGTTCGTCCCGCGAGCCCGACGTGCACGCGCTCGCGTCTCTCGACCCGGGACTGTATAGAGGCTTGCTGTTGCTCAAGTCCCACAGGTGGGAGGACGTACCGGACTTGGGGCTGGACTTTACGATTGTTAGCGATGAACTCGGGGAGCAAAGGGTGAGTGGATGATTTAATAGAATTTTTTTTATTTTCATAAAACTAGGAAAAATGTGTAGACACATTATTATTTGAAAGGTGCATTGAAGGTCAGTTACAAAAACAAAGTTTCCTCAAAAGCATTATAACAGTAAATTATGTGCAATTCAAATTAAAAAGGCGAAATTCTTTCTTCATTAAATCTTTTCATAATATTCGGATATTCAAAACTTTATATAGCTCTTCAAAAATGACCGTATTATAAAAGTTCTTCAGCTTGTTGAAAAAATTTAAAGTAAGTACTTTTTTTGTTAAAAATAATTTACCTGTACATTCTTACAAACAGATAGAAGAACTTAAACCGGGCGGCGCCAACATTCCCGTGACGGCCGAGAATAGGATAGAATACATTCATCTCGTTGCTGATTTTAAACTTAATAGGTAAGTTTTCACGTACGTCCCTTTTAGATAAGGCTTTCGCTTTCACTGCTCAACAGATAAATCCATGCACAACAATCGATTAATACTCTTAACTACTTACAATAAGAGTCTAAATTCGCCTTACCCATAGGCAGATCCGCGCCAAATCGCGGGCTCACGTCAATTCGATTGGTACACTTAAAGCGTTACAAATAGGGTCTAAATTCGTGTATCCCACAGGCAGATTCGCTCACGGGCATACGGGTTTACATCAATTCGATTATCACACTTAAGACAATACAAATAGAGTCTAAATTCACCTTACCCACAGGCAAATCCGAGCACAATGTGCAGCGCTAAAACGCGGTCTCACGTCGGTGGTGAGCTCTGAGTGGCTGCGCATGTTCTCGTGTCGCGAGCTGCAGCTGCTGGTGTCCGGCGCGGAGGTGCCCATCGACCTGGACGACCTGCGCGCGCACACGCAGTATGGCGGTGAGATACACAGACAAAAATTTCATACTGAATGAATTAATGTATGAACTCGATTCCGGCGTCTTGTGCCTCATCGATCTTGATGACTTTTTTGTGGTGAAATCTTGCATAGATACCTACAGCCTCCAGAGAAAGGACCATAGGATATGTCTGATTCCTACCGACCAAAACCCCACTGTGTTTCGTACAGACACTTTGTGGCCCCCTGGGTGTTATTACAATCCGTTCGCGCATGTTGATTTAGATGACCAACACGCGCACAACTTGAATAAAAGCTTATCTTTTTCAATTGAGTTGCATCACTGAAACTGCCAGATGTCTATTAAATTGGTTCTTCCTTAACGTAGCTAGTTTTAACAGTAAAAAATGATGATATTCAAGTGTGAAGGGGCATAACATATCGCCCCCATATGTTATTACATATCCTCGTTTGAATATCTAATTATTTAAAATAGCATAGATTTTATTAAATATAAGCTCTTTAATTGTCATAAAAAATTTCCAAATCTAACAATAAATTAATTGCAGGTGGATTCTCAGAAACACATCCAGTGATCGTACAGTTCTGGAAAGTGGTGGCTCGCTTTACGGACGACCAGCGACGGCAGTTACTTAAATTCGTCACAAGCTGTTCGAGGCCGCCGCTCTTGGGTTTCAAGGTACGGGAAAGTGACATTTTTTGAGAATAGTTTTCTTTGCAATATAAAATAGATTTATATAGTGCCATGAACAGGATGAGAGAAAAATATATAATTTTTTTGATTTGAACTGTTTTGAATCAAAAAGGTTGGCTTACGTAATGTAGATGTTTGTTGCTCAGCTTTTCAAAGAAGAGGCAAACCTTTTTTCCTCGTGCCACTGTTTCTAAGATAATATTATATCGATTCAATAAGTTGTAATTATAGTAAAACGATACCTTTCTACGCTATATAAAAAATTATCTTACATCTAGGATCTACAGCCGCCATTCTGCATTCAATCAGCGGGATCCTCGGACAGGCTACCCTCATCCTCAACTTGCATGAACCTGCTGAAGATCCCCGAGGTCCAGGATGAGGAGGTGCTCGCTGAGAAACTGCTGTACGCGATACAGGCGGGCGCCGGGTTTGAACTTAGCTAGGTGAGTTGGGACTTTGGGACTTTGGAAGTTCTAGGTGCGTAGGGAATTTGGGACTTACATTTCACAGCTTCTGGGTGAGTTCTGTTAAGATTTTCGATCTGTTTATGATAGCAAAAAATCTGCAAACATGGTAAAACTATCAAAAAATTGCGATTTTGATGTTCAGATCTGGCAATAGTAGTCAAATCAATTTATGATAAAAAAATCGGTGTTAAGAATTGTTTTATTGTTATACAGTATTGAATTTATTTAAAACTAGCGGTCCGCCCCGGCTTCGCCCCTGGTACATGTTTACGTTTTCTCTACATAAGAACCATCCTCGTACTTCAAGGAATATAATAAAAAAAGAATTATCGAAATCGGTTCAGCCGTTCTCGAGTTATGCGCTTACCAACACATTTTGCGATTCATTTTTATATATAAGAGAAGAAGAAGAAGAAGATGGGATTTATAAAATGGATACGCCTATCTCAATAACATAGCAAATACGAGGTTGTGGATTTCGTTATTAGAAATAAGCACGAGGAGAGTATAACATGCGTAAGAAGTAATTAAGAATGTTATGAAGCTTTTTAAAATAAGAAAGATTTAGCGATATTTTGATGCAAAAAATGACTACAAAAATTGTTGTGCACATTGCTGTATAAATGACGTTAGAATATATTAGAATATAAATCATGCTTAAGCCGGCTTTATGCACGTAATTGTTTTTAATTGCACCATCATAACTCTTCATTTTATTTTGCTATCGTCTGTCTCTCAGGCTTAAATTTAGACTCTAGTTTTGAACTCATATAATGTTTCAAACGTTTTTAAGTACCTACTGTTCGATATAAATAATTGAATTAATTTGGAAGTTTAAAGAAATTGCCAGAAGAAAAAATCGAATGTCAGTAGACATATAAATAAAAAAAAAAATGTCAGTATATTTTTTTCTTTAAATCGTTTATTTTTTTGTTTTCAGAGATCATCGAAGGAGAAGAATGAATGTTATTTTACAAGCCGGTTATTAAATTAGTGTTCATATAGATATAAATAGAATATTTTTACAAAACGTTAATCTCATTGTGATAATATGGGCCGATGGTGTAAATATATTATTGGAACAAATTCATTTGCTTTATTTTATTTATGAACAACGTTTGGAAATCTTGATATATTTATAACAGATGTATAATTTTTAAAAAGAATACATGTAATGGTTTTTAAACTTGAATTAAGGAACGATAAAGTTTTAAATAATCTGGTGTCAAATTGTTAATTTATACTTGATTCATGTAAATATAATAAATTGTTTAAGGAGCGGTTGTTTCTTTTTTATCTCGAAAATTTAATATCGAAGGGCAAAATAAACCCACATTAATAATATTGTTGCTTAATCCCGTCCTCATTGAAGTGCTTTCAAAGTTGAAGCACTTTTGTAGCGTCTCGCATTATAATGGTACATTCAATCAAACCGACACTGCTTTTATACAGTTGAAAAAATATCGAAAAGTTACCATATGCTCATCAATAACATGCATTAATATTAGCTTAGGCGCATTCATCGGTTTCAATATGGCCGCCACTCGCCGCCATTACCGCTTGACAGTTGCAATCAATCAACGCTGATAGATGCGTTCGCGAACGCTTTCGTTGCGCGTAAGGAAAACGTGCACGTATCCCGGTCCGGCTCCTAATCTAATATTAAGATGCATACTTAAGTGTGTTGCACATAATTTAATTGGAAAGGGAATTTGACCCAAAAGAATCATTTTTTGTGTATCAGTCACAACAGAATACATGTGATTGAATAAATAATTATTTTTAAAAGAAAAATTAGACGATAATTGGACTAAAACACGAGTATGATCAGCAGTTGACAGAAAAAGGCAAGAATCGATAATTTTTCATGTCTTTTCTTATCTCATAAGTTTAAATACTACAGTGAAACCTGGTTATGTGATACATCAAGGGACCTGCAATGTCGTATCACTTATAGAGGTATTCCACTTACCCAGTGTCTCAGATATACAGGTATAAATAAATATCTGTCTCATTTACAGAGGGTTCCATTAATAGAGGTGAGAATACAGTTTATTTCAGTTATACAGGTGCGATCATTAAATAAAATATATGGTAGGGTAGAATAAAAATGAGTAAACAAACAATGTTATCTCAGTTACAGAGGTTTATGCATATAAAATTTACTCGCTGTCTCAGTTATAGAGGCAACTATGATGATAAATCGAAAGAACAAATCCCAGATATAGAGGTTTACCTCGTCCCACTAACAGAGGTAATTCAGTGCCAAAGTGTTGGGACCTCAGCATGAGTTCCAGTTATGGAGGTTTCTCACTTATCCAGGTCCCACTTAAGCAAGTTTCACTGTATTAAGTATTGAATCAACATCGTAACCATATTCTATGGTTAGTCATCATCCAATGAAAAAAGAAAAGCTTAGACAAATAGCTAATTCAGGTTAAAACTTGAGATAGTTATGCACGCATGAATGATAAAATTGCATAGGTACAGTAAGATGTCGTGTAGAGAATGCCGAGGAACAGCGTTACATTATTTATTTTCTAGACCAATGACCATATCATTAAGGAAGACATCAATATTTTTCATATTATACAACAAACTCCCGAATTTATTATATTTAGACATTTTTAAATGTGTTATACCCACAGGTTATACCTGATATAACAAGGCATTCATCACAACTCATTAAACCCATTCATTCAACATGAATGTATTTAATAAAATATTTTCACCAAATCGTCTATAGACAGGATTATGTTTTATTACATCCAATCTGTCGTAGAAAATAAAGGTAAGAGCTGTCAGGTTCGCGTGAGTCATCCGGGCCACCGCGCTCGCTCGCTCGGTTCAATTCAATACCAATGAAAAGATTAAACGATTGCCTGTCAGCCGTAATGTGAATCAAATGGCCAACCATACATTTAAAAACTATAAAAATGTAGCGACTGATGAAGGGACTGGCGTGGAAATAATTTACTGTCAGGAAAATATTGCGAGCTCTTTTCTGTTCTGTTCTAAGAAATGCCTACTTTGATTCCCTTAGGTAGTTCAAATCGAGTTACTTTTTACTTTAAATAAAAATAAATCACTATTTTACATTCAAAGCACATTCAAAACTTTACAACTATTCATTTTAGCGTTCAACGCACTTGGATTATCCTCTACTAGATAATATATAATATGTGTATATGTTTTTATCGCCATTACTGACCAAGTTAGCACTCGAGTCACGCAGGAGCGCGTCAGACCGTGCTAATTCGGCGCACTTCAACTTGCAACATTGTTCACAACCGCAAACACCGATTGACTTCGAAAGTTCCTAGACACAACAACGACAAATGAATAAAAGATTTGCGCGATTTGTGTTACTTTATTGGCAGGGTAGGCTTGTTGCCAGGCAAACGAACTCACAGGTGTACTAATGATTTATACGTCCTTGTTATTTTACCGCTTTTTATACAACATTGGAATAAAAAGAGTTCTCGTAAATTTTAAGTGCTGGTGGTGGGTCACAGATTTCTCTAAATAAAGCGTGAAGGGAAATCTGTAATGGTACCTACATAGGCTATACCAAAGATAAAGCTGGTAAAAATAGGAGGGATCTTTACCAATCAGCAGGTGGTGTGCTTTAATAACTATATTTTTAGCTATAGTTTACTCACAATCTCATATTGTGTTCACCTTTCTATTTATGCATAAATATTTTTGAGGGTCGTAAACTCAGCAACCATTCAAACAGAATGAGTTGAGTTACAAGTCCTAATTTGTATTGTATATCGAAATAAAGGCGTTATGACACTAACAAAGGCTGACTATCGGCCGCGCGGGTGGCCGGCAACTATGTCCGCATTGCCTATTTCTCGGAAGGTCACTGGGCTTTGTATTAAGATGTAAGTCTAGGAGATGTAAAACTACGTAATTATAGGATTGTCAGTTACAAGGAACCAAGATTTATAACATAATAAGGCTAATTTCAGATTTAGAACAGTCGATGAGTGCCATTTGGATAAACGGCTTATTATTTGACATTCGTGGAAACCATAGGTTAAACATATTATCATCTTTATTACATTATTGCAGGTAGTTGTTGCTTTTTATTTGCCTATCCCATAATATTTTTCTAATTATAATACAGCTCTTGGTTTTCGCCAATTGTGTTTAGAGCTTATTAGCTGGGATAAGGATATATAAGGATGGCAACAAGCAGGACCTTCGATTTCCATTTCGAGATTGTAGTCTCGTAACTATAGAGTTCAGAATCAGAAGGATGTTCAATTTACAACCCATAGAAATACACCTTCATTATATTTCTATCCATAAAAATACCTAAGTACGAGTTAATCTATTCAAGTATTATAAATAAGAAAGAATTTTGGTTGTTTTTTACGATTTTACTCAAAAGCTATTCTATTATTTTTAAAAATTCTATAACTACGGACTTTTAGAAAGCATCTTTACCATGGTATATTATTAACAAGTAATTATAAACCAACGCATAACTTTTATAGTGACGGTTTGCTGAAGCAATTTTCAGTATTCATTTCAAAATGACATCATAAATAAAAATAGAAATGAGGGTAAGAGAGGTTTCTGAAAAATATGCAACCAAATTGTGCGTAATAGTGGGATACAACACGTAAACGATTTGTATTAAAATAAGAAGTTTATTGCAGTACTTATGAAGAGATATTTATGTAATTGTATAATGCTAGGTTTGTACTTTGCTATTGAGCTGTCTTTATCGGTAAACCATAAAAATTGGTCTTTATGTTGTAATGCCTATAAATTATGCATCTGCGGCAAGTCGCGGTTCAAAATGTATCCTTAAAGGATTATTTTATTTTATGAATGTTATTCCCTTAATGTAATAAAACTTAGGCTTTTATATGTTCGGTTTTGGGTGAGATAAAAACATACGTTTAACTCGTATAAATTGCGATATACAGCAGACCTTTAAAATTAAAAAGCTTATCTATCAAGTTTTATTAATCTTTAACTATATTGTTTTACTTCTTGTGCAAATGAGCAGCGAACTGCGAAGCTCTACATATCTGCACAAGATTAAATTTATTATAAAAGATTGTACCTAATTATAATAATTTTATACATTATACAATTTCTCAACTAAACGTGATACAATCGTGACATAGTAATCTTTATCAGACATGAAACTAATAATACACTGATGTTTAGTCATATCATTCCCTGATAAAGCAGAGCGAGATATTCACGACGTTGTAGTCCCGAGGTGACGCACCCAGACGCGTCGCTGCACTAGATGTGATGCGACACGAGATAAATACTTGCTATCTATTTCAATTTCACTAGAGCGAGCTTTATATCATACAAATCTCGGCCTTATTCTGTTCGCCAGCGGCCCGCGCCAGACCACCCAAGACGCAGTGCCACTCCTAAACACAAACAAAGCTTTTATCTATCAGTTTGTTGTTTAGGTACACGAAACAACCAAATGATACTAATACCATGCCATTATACACTTTTTACAAATGGTTATAGTCACCGATTATCTAATTTAGGCACAATAAGCCATAATAAAAATAATATAATCGTAAATTATTAGAATGCACGTGTACCTACTCATCCTCGCGGCCGTAGCGGTCGAGACACAGCACTTAATTTAGCTAATGTAATAAAGTGGTAATCATAAAATGAGGTATGTCTCGAGAGTTATTTAGTGTGTCCAAAGGTTCGTTTGATAATAAAGCGTTGAGGTTTTTATTATTCGCGTTCTTACCGACCCTCATATTTCACGTTGTCTGGTCAAAGCGAATTGCTTGTCGCGCTCGTATGTCACACGGCCCAGACCACTGCCATATCGGTATTTTTAGGAAATTTTCAAAGGTTTGTCCGATTTGAATTGTGCACTGTTTACTGTTAAATTACTAAGAATATGTAAGATTTTTTTTTTGGAAACGAAGGATGAATCTTACTTGTGTCGAAATCTTACGTATTAAGAAGTAAAAAATATCAATTTGAATAATTTAGCAATATAACAATGTATTTAAAAATAAATATGCCTTTCTTTAAAAAAATGTATGAATCAAAAGTATTAATTATGCTCTAGTTAAGTAAATCTCAATCTTAATCTTCTTTTTTCTACAGTAGAGACGAGAATGTAGAGACATATGGAAATTGGAATGTATGAAAAACTATTTTCAAATTTATTTCATAGCTAGGTAGATATATGAAATAATATGTGATTATTAAATAACTATACAAAAATTATTATAATAAAACATGGTCCTAAAAATTGAATGCCAATTCTTTGTTAAGTTTGCTCTACTTTCGATAAAGACAACTGCTTCTACTGTGTACATCGCTGCATCAGCCTCAGTATTAGATTTAATACGGACCTTAGTGTCGTACTTGATAGAATTATTGCTGTCAAGTGACAGTATAATAAAATGATGCGGGTCGAGGCACGACGGGCGTTAACAACAGTTAAGTTAACATTACGGCTCTGACACAACTCCCCTTATCGCTAACATAAGAATGTTTTATCGCGAATGTTATACCGATTTACGAGGCTATTTGCCTGTGTTCGAATCTTTATAATTATAAAAACATTTTAATGACTTGATTAAACGATTTTTATGGGCCAATAATGGCTCGCTGATATAAATTATTAAATGGAATAAATTATATTTACTAACTTATTTTATTGTTGTTTCTTCGACAGATTATGACCTATTTTTAATTAAGATATCTAGGTATATAGTTTTTATATCTTTAATGGGCATTTAAAGATATTATAAATTATTTATAACTATATGAGAGGAGATCTTCATATATGCTCATATTAATAGCGAAATTAATATGTTTGTTTGTATTTGCTTTTGTATAAATACAATGGCCTGGTTGCGTGTGATAATCAATAGAACAACAGGAAAGGGATATTCATATTGGATTTCAATATAAGTGTGTACAATCGGGTCTCAACATCGTGTTGTACATTGAAACCATAGGCTATATAGTGCCTGCATTCAATAGCCCATTCAGGTTCATGTTCGATACTCTTCATACAGCCTTCGCCGTGCAATCGTCGTGGGTGGCATTTTGCTCATGTCCCTTAGTCCTCACAAAAACAAAAAAGTCACATCTAAAGAAATTAGTCTCTCTAAAACATGGCCAGACATGTGTTACTTTTTGTTCACTCTCAATAAGATTTATGTGTTGGTTCTTCGATATAAACTTGCGGTCGTGTAAACGTTAAAAATCCGTGGTTTAATTAAAAATAAGTCGGGCGTATTTTCAAGATATTTTTATTGGTTGGTATGTTTGTATTTCAGAAGTGTTACCTGAGGGTTTGGTTTTTATGGTATGATAAGGATTGTTTGCGTTGTTTAGTGAGCGTTGCAGGTAGGCCGCAGAGCTGTGCGTAGAACAGGTAGCGAACAGCTACTGTACGCGCCCTATGTACACACAGGCTTAGTCACACACTAAGTATATCCTTGTGACTATAGAAGCCTCTTAAAATATTATCGTTTATATGAGGCTTTAAAGTTAGAAAAGTGCATTTATAATAGATTTCCTTAATCAATTTATAATATTTTTTTACAGAACTGATGTTTACGCTGATGTGATCCATCATTCTTTAAGGTTTGGACTATCATATTATGCAATGGCTATGACTAGTCAGTACAATTATTCATAAATTGTGACCAGATGAAGTATTTACAAATAAAAGTAACAAATAATAGCAGCAGTCATTATAAAATTTTTAGCTAGTAATTACATTTGGGTATACGATGGTTATACGTATCTGCAAAAGTCCATGTGTCATAAACTTAATGCAGGGAAGGTAAATTATGCCCCAAGTATGTCCACAAATCCCAAGTTAGAACGTGTAAACCAATGCAAATCGCTGGAATGTCGGAGCAATGTATGACAAGGAATTAACGTTTGTTTATGCGTAGCTACCTACTCGAAGTATCAAGCAGACGATAAATGTCTGCGCAAACATACCTCTGTCCGACACTCCTTATGCTAACACTTTTTATAAAGGCTCCTGTTCCTTCAACAAACTGATGACAGCTTCGAGTGAGGTAAAAAAAAGTGCAAAGCCGAGACTTAGTTTTTGTACAATGCTTAGCTCGTTTTGTAAAGTATTACACAAGATAAGCATCTTTTTGCATTTTTAAACCCTTAGCTTTAGCTTTTTAAAAGCTTAAGCCAATAGGCAATATCTGGTAAGAGCGATTAGGTTGGCCTAATCATAGTTAGTGTTATTAGTAAAATACATTGTTGGTATTCCCACGAGGGGTGAGAGACAGCGAGACAGATTAATGTGGATAATCGAGGCGATCGATGGTGCAATATCGGCCGGAAGTATGGACAGATCCGTGACCGATATCGGGCGGCTGCATGTTGGTATTCATTGACACACGATAATATCGTTAAAGTTACAACATAAATGCATGAATTGTGCGAAGACATAAAATTACGATATATTCATTTACCATCATGAATAAGTATCTACTCAATAGAAGTTTTTTTTACATATTCACGTATCGCTAAATACACGTGTTATTATTGTGTAGCGCATATTTACTTACCTATATGCATTACGCGCTACATTTTACATAAAATGTGAATTATAATTTCTTCGCATAATGCATATGTATTATCTATCGGTGGGTATTTTCTTTGTTGTTTATACAATAATATTACATTATAATCGCAAATAAATTATTTTTTAGTCCTTGATCTGAAATTATTTTATATGCAGTCACTTAATAGCAAACGTATTATGGAAACGTGCCAAATGTCTTGATTTGAGATGTGGATTTATTGATGTCGCGCTTGGACTACGTTTGTTCAGCCAAATACCACCATGATGAATTGTAAAAAAACTTTTTGGGAACTTCAAACATCCTCTCTTTCCACTGAGCGACTTGGTTTTTTCGGTAGCATCTGACAATTATGCGTTAATGATTGATTACTCTGTTTACCTTCAAATTCTGTGTGTCATTGTTTGGTCAGCGTCCCCGAGAACAAATAAATAAAAAAATATTTCAATCCAATTCTTTTACTGATGAAAGCTACTTATTTTTTAAGTAACCCTATTTTTTATTTGTATATCTAATATTAATAGGTACCTACATAATTTTTTATAAGTACAATTTAATATGTAATCAAATTGAAACATTATTAAAATATTAATTAGTTTTAATAAATTACATATCGCTAAATTTGAAATATTTTGATTGTCATTAGAAGCTTTTAGAACTAACATATTCCAGATATTATAACCACATTTAGACGAGATAGTTATCAAAGCAAAGCAATGTCTATATTTGTATCTATTGTATTGTATCATTATTTCTATGTTTGCAGTCGTTCCAAGTAGACATTATGGCCGAGAGCGGCGTCTGAAGCTATTTACGGTCTATTGTGTGTACTATTATCTTCTGAATCCTACTAATTGAGTCATCCCACACCAGTCGGGCATTGTTTGCAAAATTTAACCATAACCGCTCCACAATGCACGAACGATGTGGGTGGGTTTATTCGAATTCCATTACCTAGTAAGGTATTTTATAGTTTCCAAGTATGTAACCGCGGTCTTCTTTGTCTTAGTGCACGGTATTATCTTTAATAAATGTATCGTAAATGTATTAATAATATATTTTATAATATCATTAACGAAAGTTCACGGATATCGAAGCTTTCGATAAAATATGACAGAAAAAGTATGAAAAGAAACGCATCAGGGTGCATGACGAAAGTCCAATCTACCCGCCGTACCTACTGCGAGTCGCAGGGTTGCGCCGGCGCAGAAGAAAAGCGTACAAATTGATCATAATGCTGTGACGACAGACTGACAACGACCACCCACCTTGAAATATGATTATGGTTGGGATTCCGCCATATAAGTTAATATCCATCTATTATAGCAAAGGCCCATGCTGCTTGCGTGACCCATGTTTGTAATCTGGTACTATTAAAATGTTCTGTCTATGGAAACCAGTAAGTTTTGTTTTTATTACGGTTGCTATTTAAACCATTTTCTACTTATGTTGCCTTAATTATATTGCATTATCTAAAAAAAAACGAAAAAGCTCTTCTTGGTAGAGGATAAAAATTAAAAATTAATACAATATGTAATTGAAAAGCATCGAGGAAAGCATCTTTCCTCGCAAATTGACGCTCCTTTAACGATGATGTATAAGTTATATGTATTTATTTAATTAAGTCAAATTAGTATCGTTTACATTTCTTTGTAGTAGTTATTATTTAATAAAGACTATATCCCTTGGTCAAATTCACGGAATAAATAAACGCTAGCGTGGCTCATAAGTTGTAATGGCCTCTCACGTGCGTTTCTATCCTTTCCTGCCATTAGAATCCTTAATTGCTCCGAGATTGGTTGTGTTACTCTCTTTTATGGTAAAGCGGTCAAACTTAATTGTTTTTATGAGCGTCTGTTTTTTGAGCTTTGAATTATTAGTTTTAAATTTTCATGCAGGTGGTCTGTTACTAATGGTGTCTAGAGCATTTTAACTGACTATAATCACTAATTAAATGGTACTTTAATTTTTTTCATTGCTCGTTTCGAGGCTTTATTGCATTGGCAAACGTTGTGGTTAATTACTTTTATTGCTGTGTAAACATTTCACTGTAACTCGAAGTTCTTATTAACTGGAATCGATATGGATTAATTGACTTTATTCTAGTGAATTATATAATTACATCTATAACTAGTTTTCCAAGCGGTTTGTCGTAGAGTGGTAGACACTGACAAGTTTTATTACATTTTCTATTTATACGGTCGTCTATTACCTATTTCGAAATGTCGATTGTCGATAAGTATTTTAAAATACTTAGGCGAGATGCTTACGTTTTATAATAATTAATAAAATCAATTATTTTGGATTTTCAGTACCTAAGTATATCAGTCAAAAAATATTAAAATACCCAGAAGTAACAAACACGTTACGAAAGCTCTTTCTCATTCTTATCGCTGGAAACATTTGAAGGTCTAAAGCAAGCCATTTTTAATGAAAGATCCTAATAAAATTACCAAGAATCCAAGGTATACTTATTTAGGTGTAGGGTGGTGGCACCAATTATCGGCCATGTCAACTTTTTTTGAACTTTGACTGGATGTAATTTTTACAATAATAGCTTTGTCTATATTACAGTGCCCTTTTTGGGTAGTGTGATAATGAAACTCCATTACTACATTTGAAAAATTACGAATCCATTGTTACTTTTTTAAATATAGAATTTTTATTTCGAATATGCCGATTTCCCTCAATATCGGCCACTAACACCCTAATATCTGCCATCTGTGCCCCTAATATCGGCATACTTTTTCTAAGGAGAAGTTAGATCAATTAAACTAGGTAAACCGGGTAACATTTTTTATTATCAATTATTGAGATACAAATCACTTTTTTTAACTTATCATAATTAGTCTTTTCGTTACATTGCAGTCTTAAAAATTAAAAATAATGTTATTAAAAAACTAAAGATCACAATAATTCAGTATTGTTAAAAAAATAAAGGAACTCCAAAAACAAATTACTATAGCTAAATAAAAATTAACAAATTAATAAAGTTAACAGAAAACTTAACGTCATAATCTTCAATTTAAATAAAGTAAACAATGATGGCATGTCCAATCTTCTTTAGCCACATCCATATAATTTCGCCCACGATGAACTGTACACTTTAAGTGGAACCATTTGGGACATATGTCACACCCAATATTTTTGTCTGCATCTTCTTCGACATCACTTATTAGTTCTTCTTCACAGCCAGCACAATGAATTTTCCCCTTTTCCATAACTCTTTTGTCTTGAGAATGTAAATCAGTCGTTTCAGTATTGCGATTGCTGTCCTTTAATAGTCTCTTCTTTACTACTTTTGTTTTCTTTGGTTGTACTCTTTTTTTTATACTCTTTTCCAGTTTCTTTCTTTCTCTCTCCACTTTATTCTCTGCAATTCTTTTTTTTCTTTCCTCTCGTTGTTTCAAAATATTTTCCTTTTTATCGTCTTTCTCCTTAATGTACTGCCTCCAGGTTTCGGATGAAATAGCCAACGGCATTTTTTCTTCTTTAGATTTGGTTTTGGTGCGAAAATCCAGGGCTTTCGGAGCATACAAATGTTTTCTTAATGCTGGCGATACCACATACCTAGAAGTTGGCGTGGATCTTTTAGAATTTGGACGACTGCAAGCTGGGGAAGATATTATTTCGGCTATTGGTGATGCCGGTAGAGAAAAGTCAAAGTCTGATGCAATATCAATATTATTCAGGGCATTAATAGATGTCATTGGTGATTCAGCATTCAAATGATCAATCTTTGACTCACGAGTTTCACAAAATTCATTCAAAGTATGAATATCGTCGTTCTTACCAGGTATTTCAGAAGTAATAGTAATATTTAGACCTGGGATATCCGGAGTACTTGACCTTTCATTATTTTGGTTTGTTTCCATAGCAAGCGGAATGTCATCATCATTCATAGGTATGACAATCACACTTTGGTCCTCATTCAATAATGTTTTCACATCCGTGTTTTCCAAAATAGAAATTGAAGTCTGACTATTGTTGGAATCTTCTAAATGGCATGTTTTAACAGGTGACATGCAGGAATCAGTATATTCTTGTAAACCTTGGTCTTTCGATACGATATAGTACATGCCTTCAGGTATATTTTTGAGACTGTCGTTTTCAATAAGATTAATCTCTTCCTCTTCGTGCGTTGTGATTAAGGTCGTCTTAGCCTTTTTTATTGTCAATTCCGTCTCTCCAATTTTATCATAACAATTGTTCATTTTTTGTTTCATCTTAAAGCTAGAAGTGACTTTTCTGTGTAGGCTCTCTCTCTCTCCCGCGATCGTTTCTTCAATACGAGTTAAATCTATCCCTGATTCTTTAAGCGGTTTTTCGTACATTCTTAATACTTTTAACGTTGTTTTTATGTCACTTTCAGATACTGTGTCCTCTTCGTTTGAGCATACTTCATTTTGTTGCAATAATGATTCCTGAATATTTTTTATACATTTAGTATAGTCGACTGAATCGGGATTGAAAGGGTATAAACCACATTTTCGGAAGCCATTTGTTATAGTGTCTGCCGTAATTTCTTTTAAGGTTTGTTCCAGCAAGGGGCAGAAAGTTAATTTTGACAACTTTTTATGTGAGTTATCTTCATCATCTAACCAATTTTTAACTGTTTTTCGCCATTGAACTTTGAGTGGCCTAAAAACACTAACATCGGCCGGTTGCATAATGTGTGTAGTATTGGGGGGCAACGCATATAAAATTATGCCGTTATCGTCGCAAAATTTGCTCAGGTGTGGGGTTAAATGAGACTTGTGTCCATCAACTAGGAAAAGAATTGGCTTGGAAATGTTATTAGAAATCACCCAATCATTAAAACCATTTGCAACATATTCATAGAATAAACCACTTCTCATCCACCCACTATCTGATAAACCAATAAACCAGGAAGATGGTGTGCTATTAATGATTTCTTTTGGTGGTCTACGGATGTAAGGGAAAACAACCATGGGAGGCAAAGATTCTCCTGCTGCAGATATGACTAGCAAAACAGTTATTGTTTCTTTTTCACTGCCTTTTGCAACTTCATAAATGTTCTTCCATCCTTTAGGTCCTATAACTTTTCCTGTCTTCGGGCAAATACTAAAGCTTGTCTCATCTCCATTAAATATTCTCCGTGGATCTTGTAATATATCTTCGTGTCCGATTGATTTTAAATGTTCTTGTAAGTCATTAAACCACTTTCTGACATATTCTTCTGTAACTACAGCCCTGGCCAGCGTAATAGCTTCAGGAGCCCTTTCATTAAGAATTGGGTGTCTTTTTAAAAACAACGAATACCACTTTTTTCCTGGTTTTCCATTTTTAAACGGATTGGGTCTTTTATCCTCTTTTATTATATTTTTAACGGCGTTTATCACGTTGCTGCGTGTTCTAGGAAAACCGCAGATAGCCATTCGTATCAACCATTGAACAATTTCTTCTTCTTCATTTTGGTTTAAGACGGTATCTCTACCAACTGTGCAATCTGTGTCTATCCTTCCATGAAGTCTATCTTGTAAAGTGGTCCTCGGAATGTCGTATTGTCGAGATGCTTCTCTGATGCTCATAATTTGATTTTTGACGGCATTCACTGCCTCTATTATTTTACTACGGTCATATTGCACACGTTTTCCTTTTTGTTGATCTTTTGCGAGTTTTGATTGAGTCGGCATGATTCTGGCATAGCTACCTATTAACAAAAATTAAATTACACCATGTATCACTTCCCTGTTTATTGTAAAGTCGGTAGTAGAAAAGTAGGTACCCATTACTTATCTAGGTATCTTTGTAAGATTTCCCCACTATAAACAAAAAAAAGGTACCCATTACTAAGGTGGCCGTTATTACGCATCGTATTGCTTTATATCGGCCGTAGCTAATAAAAATCGTTTTTAGGCGGCCGACTTTAGGATCTACTGATCAAACGGAGCTGTTATTTCATTTCTAACCTTATTAATGTTACTGCTAACATATAAAATAGCTAAAAATGTTATTTAAAGATTTCATGCATTACCCCAATATCGACCACCCGGCCGATATTGAGATTTATCAATAAATACAGATCCCTAATCTCGGCCCCGCAATTATTTAATTAAAAAGACAAATAAATGTAAAAATACACTATCTTATCGATAATTTGACTTGTTTTCTTTAAGAACAAATAAAATAAAATACTTTAAGTTTGTTTAATTCCATTAAAATACTTACCAACGCAAAGCGTCGACTCGGGGATTTGACTCGAAAATGTCGCCAAACTACCCGCTCATATGCTTGAGAAAAAAAAAATGACCCCTTACTTAGCTACGCGCAACCACAGTTGCAAAAACACGATCGAGAATCTTGTTTGGCGCAACTGTGGTTGCAAAGCGACTTTCTTATTTCAATTGATTATAAACTCTATTTCATACTCTCAGAGTCTAATTTTTACGTATTTAAACCAAAGACAACTAATTGATTCGTCTATTTCTCCCCAGTACTACCAACCTTTCAAACAGAATTTTGGGAATATCTTAGTTTGTATCTTACGTGTCTTACAAGGAAGTGTTAAAATATGCCGTAATTGTTGTATTTTATTGATTTCTACTCGTGTTTACTTACCAGATTATTCTCTAACATGTGTTTTATTGTTATAAAGTAATATTTTAGTGACCGTTGTAATAAATATGTAATAAAGACGACTTTAAAAGTTAGTAGACTTTAGACGATTTCATAACTTTTTAAGGTATACGGTAATCATATATTGTAAAAATAACACAGTTTTGTATAGTATTATTACAATAGCAATCGATTACAGTCAATATATTTGAAGTACTCCTCTCGCGGAAGTCAGAAATTAAGTTTTAATAGCGGTGCGTCGAACGCGCGGCGCACGTTCCAGAGCACTAGCAAAGTAGGCTACCTTTATTTTTTTTGCAAGCTATTTAGCGTATTTTATTTTTGCAACTGTGGTTGCGCAAAGCATATGAGCGGATATGCACGTCCGTACCTGCGCGTGCTCTACGGCCAACTGAATGTTGAACAGTTGAGGTACCCACACCGAAATTTGGGAGGTTTTTCGTATGTATATAGAGTAACATTTTGCATAAAAACTTTTATGATTTAAGATCGATATTTATAGTTATATTCCATTTTCTCGAAAAGGCCGATATTAGGAGCAGGCCGATAATAGGAGACTCCACCCTATATTTCTACAGGCAAACAATTAACCAAGAATTAACGCGAAATTGATAATCGAGGATAAGATAACAATTGTAACTTGATATCTATACAGTATACTGAGAATTGTACGAGATGAGAATAAATTATTGATTTATTCGAGCAGTGTTGGCCATTCCCATTAAATTTGATAAGTCCTGCTCTATGAGTCGGTTAGTGCCCTGAATTTGAAAATTTATTACTTGATGGCGTAATAGATATATAAATACAAAATATAGAGTTTTATGAAATCTGTGTACCAATAGGCAGCTGTGTTTTTATATGGATTAAGTTGGATGCAAATACAAACAAGGTTGATTATGTAAGTCAATATGTAAGTGTGATTAGATAAACATGGAAAAATAGCTTTGTAATGTTTTGAACTGGTTCTTCTTATTGTCAGTGAAGATCCAATATCTAATAGTGATGAATTTACCTATACATAATAATAAGTGTTTAAACTTTTTTGCTCTATATTAGGATAATTTAAAAGCTTTTAAGTAGGATTATTTAAATGCTCGTTGAAAAAGTTCAGATTGTATACGAGGTGCTACAATAGTTCGTGAAGGTAAGGAGAGGTGATAGTAGCGCCGTCGCGTCACCGAGACATACAGGGATTTGTAGACTGTAGGCTACACCTAAGAGCGATCTATCCGATGACGGAGTATACTAGTTGATTATTGTGTTTATTTGCGCGTGGCGTGTGTTAATGCGGTGTGTGTGTGTGTACGCGCGGCCCACCCAGAGCGAGGCCACACACAGAGCCCACCCACGTCGCAGGGGCGCCCCGGCCTCGGCCCGTACTATCACTGCCAAACCGCTACCGTACATCGATCTGCTTTGATTGACATATGCCTACGAGCTGACGGAGATTTGTATCAAATGCACGCCTGGGAGCTGCGTGCGTCTCACACGCGTTGCTTCGTACTCATTCTGAAGAATGTAAAGCGTGATGAATAACGAAGAAAAAAAAAACAATCGAGACCTGACCAAAACCACATTTATTTTTGTACTTAGTTCTTAAATATGATATCGTAAAATAAATAAATGTCGAAGCTGAAAGTCAGTTAAAATTTGGTACATCCTATCAAAACATGAAATAACAAAACATAGTCTATGTCTCGTGTCGTATACATAGCTTTCCATTTCTGTCTATTGCGTAAATAATTTATCTTGTAATTAGGTAGTTCTAAATCAAAGTAATTTAATACTAGATAATTCATGTGCCTGCAACGGGTCAAACAAGCAAAAGTCGTAAGTCACGTCGTATACTAGAGAGGGCACATTAGTCAAGTTCCAACGGAAATGAAATTCAATAAATGTTTGCTTAATACATTGCGTATTCGCAACAAAGTCAGTAATTTATCAGAGGTCTTTCAATCTTAGCAATCAATCATTAAATGCAACATTTGCATTGGATTCGTTATGTTATCAATTCAGAAAGCTGTAGGACCAGATGTTATAAAATCAATTCTGGTTGTCGTATTTTATACAAAAGGCAACAAATGTGAATTTAAAATATAAACTGCATCTTTTAGATATTATGGCAACATTTTAAGGCTTATTATGTGATTGTTAAATCCGTTTATAATGTAATATTTTTTTAAATGCGAGACGTTGTTCTTGTTCGAGCACAGGCCACAGCTGGCTTTTACAGTCGCGTGCGCAACCGCTTCCAAATTTCGCTCACCGCCATCAAAATAAGCTACCGTGTAAGCGCCAATATTAAATGACGTTCCTTGTTTTCATGAAAAATTAGGACATTAATCGCTTCGCATCAGAACTTAATGTTGTAGTGAATTAACACAGATGAAAAATAAACTGACGGCACTGGTTGGAATTGTTGAAATAAATTCAGATTCACACACATTTTATGGTAATTAGGGTTAATTTACATCTTTTGACAATCTTATGATTTCCTGTTTTATTATTTAAAACTGTGAAACAGAAAAAGTTATTCACTTTCCTGTGTTGATTTTATATTGTAGTAACAAACTTATAGGTATTAGCACAGACTAATAATAATATACTACGTATACAAGTATTAGTCATGAGCTGATATATCTACATGCGTACAAAGAATATAAATTACCTAATAATAAATATATATTCTGATAATAATCAAATAGGTAATAGACAAGCTGAGTTATGAGAAGGCTGAATTTTATTGCGGTACCTACATTCTTACAGACATAAAACTTTGCCCACATTAAGTGAACTTCTCATTCATATTGCCTCTAGTTTTATTTCATAAGAAGGTCTTAAAAATTTAAAATCTCTACATTTACTTTGAATAATATGTTTGTAAATTATTAGAACGACTATTGAGACATCGCCAACGGACAGCTCTATGGGATGTGCAAATCTGCATTACCCGGAAGTCGGAACGGATAGTTATTATTATCGAGTAGGTACTCATAACATTTTGAGGAAAAATAATTAATTAATAATCATAATAATACAATCAGTAAAATAATGTGATACTAATGATAGTATGTATCTAGATATGTATATAGTAATAATGGGCAAAAAACACCTAAGTATACATGAAACATTTTTTAAAGATTGATTGTCGTTTGCGGGGCGTTTATTTGTAGATTCGCTTTTTTTATTGCAGTGCTTTTTTAATCTGGAGAAGGGAGCCTGTCGCCACGTAATTACCGTATCTTTTGACACGTAATGATTCTGGCTCCGAGGACCTGCGTCACAGACTAAAAATTAGACCGCCATGAGTGTAAAAATACGTTGGAAGTGTTTGACAAAAATAAATTTGTTTGAGATCGAATGAAGTGTAAGACCATTAATCAGTCGAAAAGGGTCTTATTCCTTCTACGTAAGGTCTTTAGCAAAGTCAAGAGTAGATTATAATATATTAGTCGTAATTATACCGATACTCAACAATGGAGTGTGCTTTTGAAATAAGTAGATACGTAAGGAAAAGAATTGTTGTTTTTATTATCATTAGAAGTTTATTATTATTGTAAAAAGTGAACATGCAAATGTATTTTTTATTTTAATAAGTAAAATATGTAGGTATAAGATGATATACTCATTTAGATGTAATATACACATACCTTATGGTACATATATATACCTAGTGGTCTATAATATGAGATTTGGATCGCATTTGTTTTCATAATATTTTTTTACATAAATCGTAGGTGTACACGTACACTGTAATTAGTATGAAAATTGTATGAAATCTACTTTCATAAATTAATTTTTTCTTCTAAATTGTAATTATGTAAAACATACCATCGTTTAGTGCATATCAAATATTATCAACAAGAATTTGGACGACGATAGAGGTGGCATATCTATATTTCGCGAATCTTTGACGAAGCGGTATCGTCTGTAACGCTACCGGGAACCCGGGCTAGGCGTGTTCAATCACTAGTCCATCAATATTCGTCAGCCCTATTGAGACGTTTAGCTGAGCCGCCGATTTTAGCCTGCAATTCGCCCGGAACGCGTTTCCGCCGTTTTTTATCTGTCCGAAAACCACTTCATCGTCCCTTTTTATAGATAATGGTGCGTCTTGTTACTTTTTTTGTAATTCGATAGGTTGCATTAGGAAGGTAAGGTTTGATAGATATATTAAAATGTTATCCAATGATTTTTAAGTCATCTATAGGTATTATGTTATTTCAGGTAGGTACGTTATACTGTCTTGATATACTGATACTACTGTTTGTACCTATATCATTGATTGTTATTTGATATTATATCAAATAACAAATTTCAGCCAAATAAGTTAAGAAGTGCGTGCAAATCCGTGAGTTACAACTTACAATATAAGTAAAATAGGATAATCATCAGACTATATAGATCGTTATTTATATTATATAAGCTTAATACCTTAACTTAGTAACTAGGTACCTTATTGTTTTTTTTACCGGTCATCAGACATATGCTTGAAATATTCTTAATTTCATATGCTTTTATGAAAAAGCTGATGTTTTGTCATTCAGACAGTAAATATTAAAAGTAAAGTAAATATTAAAATATTAAGATAAAATAAAATTTCTTACCGCTAAATTAATATCTGCAATGTTAGTCTACTTTCTCTGTATGGCCTATGGGCACATCAAATATTTCAATAAAACTAAATATAAACTAAAATTAAGTCGTAAAGACAACTTTCATGGTTATTTTCTTTATTTGCGAGTCCATAAAGATAAATAAGCTATACATCAAGGCTTACAAACATTGTAACATTGTATATTTAACGTCTGCAATTAGCAGCAGTGCAATGTTTTACTAGCCGTAAAATGTAATGTTCTCACTCATTACATCTTGTTGTAGTGACCTGTCTTAATAATTATCTTGTATTTGTTTAGGTGTAGCGAATTTTTAATGGTACGCAATTTTAATTTTTTAACAGTACGACATTTTAGTATAGATAATAACTGGAAGCGGTTACAATAGTCAAAGGGTCTTTTATTTAAACACATTTTTCAGAACAGAGGCTAACATATAATTATTTAAAACTAGCGCTTGCCTTATAAAAATGGATGAATGCATCTTTTACAGGTGACCTTAACTTTCAAGCAAGCTTTTACAGAATAACAAAACTTACACAAATAGTGTATCAAAGTTACCCTGATCGATAAGTTCATCTAAAGAATTTATCTACACCAAGTTTTTGGGATATTATAAAGTACCACATTCCCTTTCGGATTTTCCATTCGTCAAGGATCTAAACATTCAACATTATTTGCAAACTTAGAATGCTCAAGTTGATTTAAAATTCAAACATTTCATTGTATGAACTGTTTTAAGGACACTCATAATATTATAGCTAAGATCTTATATTGAGGAGGATGTAAAGTCACGTCTCTATGGCAACGTTCGGGCTTTTTGTGCCACAACGGACCACCCACCTCGACTGCTACATAATTTTATTGTACAATAAACTAATTTATTGCTTCATATGACTATTTATGTTTTTATTTATAAGGGCTTTTTGTAAAAGGAACGCAGAGTTCGCGGTTGTTCTGATGTAGAGCGCAATATTTTTGTGGTCGAAATTTTGGTCAGAATGTGGCGTATACATTATTTGTAATCTGCACTAATAGGTAGGTGTACTTCAGTGTAATTAAAGATTTGATTACGAGTTTTTTTTGTAACGATTAAACCAAAAAAAAAACTGAAGTCTTTATTTTTTTCCACAAGTACAAAGCTACGAATAGGTGGAATGGTTATTTACACATAACTTTTAACGATCATACATTTCGCGTATCATACGTATCTAGGAAAAACATTTACCAGTTAAAAAATTGTAGCTACAAAAACGTCATAATTTAGTCTTACTTAAACGGCAATGTTGCAAGCATAGGTATACAGCGTTCTATTAGCAAATCAAGAACTACGAGTTAAGATAGTTGGAAGCTTTAAACAGCCATTTTAGTGATAATTACGTTTGTTACAAAAAGTAGTGTTTCTGCTATTAAAGGAGAATCGTGTATGTTTAACGTTAATGTAATAGTAGGTACTTCTATTTTGTAGGATGACCATGCTTCTGTGTCTACGAATGTTGTATAGTAGGTACATACTTTTATTTTGTAGGATGACCATGCTTCTGTGTTTAGGTACGAATGTTAAACTATTTAATCGGGAATGAAATAAATTCTGCACTGAAATATCATTTATTTAATGTTTTGGAAGAGTTTTAGAGGAAGTTTTCGTCACATAACTATATGAGACTTGTAGTCAAACAGTTATTTGAACCCATTTTCATAATTTTTCGTTGGTGACAATAATGCATATTACGTATGTAATCTAAAACAGGGGTCATTAAATATCACAACTGATTAAATCCAATATAAAACAATACGTGGATACGTTTGTGAATTCGCAATCGATATAGGTACACATTGCAAAACATAAAGTCGGCAGATGTATTGAATTATAAGGACATTTAGATGCATGTTCATGAAGACAGGCTATAGAGACGTCAGTCGGACCACCCACGGTGCCTGAGCTACCATCGACACGATACCTACTTGGAAATCATTGTCCAATAGCTTGAAAAGACTCGATTGACGTACTCTTGAGTGCCTATTCAAAGAATTCATCCGGGCACTAACGAACACATACTAATAAAATTTGTATTCAACATTGAAAACATCTTTTTTCTTACAGCAAAACATAGAAATCAAATTGCCGTTTATGCTCTAGTCAATAAACTAGACTGCGTTTAAAAAATGATTCCCTCGTATATATATTGAATAATGCAAATGCGTCAAGTGCCGAGTGTACTTCGCAGTCTGCAAGTTAATTCAATTGTTACATAACGCAACTCGAAAACAAATTGTTTGATAATGTTTATCGTATCTCTAAGACGGCAATTTATCCAATTAGGTGCTCGCTCGCGGCGGGCCACCCACGACGCGAGGCTATTAAAGTTAAATTATAAATTATTTACCTTTTATTTTGGGTTACAGGTTGAGCTTTTTTTCAGTTTTCTGTACGTTCAAGATTTAATTAGAATCGTCTTGTGGCTTCTATGCACTTTGTACACACAATTAAATTGAAATATGTATTTGCTTTTAGTAATAGTGAGTTATCTAGGAAAAAGTGAAAGTAATGAAAGTAAGAGTGTATTTCAAATTAACTAAAACCACGGTATATCTGTTTCAATAATATGTAGTAACTTGGATAGGAACATTTGTATGTTACATTTTCTTACTCGATAGATACTATTGAAGAATTTTAAAAAAATATTAATAAAATCAAATTCTTCGTAAAAATTGGGTGAAGTTCGAGACAGAAAATTAAAAAATAACGTCAAAAATTTTCGATGGTATGTTACGCTAAAATACCATAATAAAAAGCCATAACGCGAATCGTGTAGTCGCTACTGGATCTAACGAAAGCTCTCGCGCTCACAACGCGTTGTGGCAATGAAGAAGTGCCACGCGTTCTGAAACATTAAATTGGTTTACATGAATGATGGTACATGTGTATTTGCAAATACTTCTGCTCTACATGAGGCCAAACATTCTTATATCCAACGAATGTTTACACGTAAGTGGTAACTAAGTAGCACGACGGACAGGCTTTATACGGTATACCTACAGCTTATTAGGTACTAGTAGTTAAATACAAATATTTTTTCATTTTATTCGACAACAATTTTAAAATTGCTGTAAATAATAATTAAAGCCTTTTATCA
>CAJQZN010019925.1:0-21358 GCA_907164685.1 Colias eurytheme | reverse complement strand
CCCCTCATAGACACTTTTGTGATTTAGTAAACAATTGAGAAGTTATTCAAAATATACCTAATTTTAGCACCTTTAATTCAAGATGGCGGCTAGCGCCTGGGTCCGTCAAGGTCGAAAACTTGGATTTTTATTAACTTTTCATACCTAAACAATATTGTTTCAAAACATTTTCTACGCCACCTTTTGTAGAGCAGAGGCTTTTACATTTCCCCACAGACTGGACTAAATTGCTGATGAATAAATTTTATGATATTTGTCAGGCTAGTATTTGTAGAAATATAAATAACAACGATAATCACAGGTTGGTCATTCGTATTAACACATCGAACCAAGGCGATGTCACCAATTTGTGAAACCTCATCGGAAATTTGTGATAATATAGTTGGTGAAATATTTTGAATTGGTGTTACATTGTTCAGTGTATCTGTAGATGAATGATATACAGCTACTCCACCAGCAGTTGAGTTGGGTCGTTTGTATTGGGTAACGCAATAAAAAATTTCAATAAGAATTTGTTCGTCATTTTTCATCCAAGTTTCGGAAAATAACAGCAATGTGGACCTTTTTAATACTTTATCATTCAGATCAGAAACATGAGCACGTAAACTTTGGCAGTTGAAGGAAAATAGTGTAATGTTACTCTCATTTACAAGGTTATATAATTCTTCCTGTTGTGTTATTAGGCGAGAATTTGAAAGTCTTTCAAATTCACACTGTAAATCAACTATTCCCCCTGGACGCTTTCTTCCATGATAAAATTTGTTGTCATCGGTGTTTGAGACAATGAACAATCCATTTATATCAGTTACTCGTGATAATGCTACATATAACAGCTGCTGACTGTGACTTTTATTGTATTCATAAACGATTTGATCAAAAGTACCACCTTGAGACTTATGTAGGTATTGTAAGCGCACAAGCAGATACTAATGGAAAGTGATTTCTCTTTGCAAATATTGTCTTATTTCTATTCATTGGTACAGATGACGATCTTCGTAAAATTGGGACTGCTGTTCTACTAGTGTTTAGAGTTTGAATATGATGGGCAGCTTTTTTCCTAATTTTCTCTCCTATCTTACCAGGAAACTCAAGCCATAAGCGTATGATGTTATCACTGTCATCACGTTCAATATACACTAACTTTCCAACACAACCGTTGGCTAAGCCATCAGATACATCAATATTGGTTGTAATAATGTAAAATTTGTTAAGAACTAATATGATTTCATAAGGCGATCCTCCTGTATCAATAACTGACATTTTATGAAATTGTTGGCGTACATATGCTTCTTGTTCAACTGAATGACAACCTATATACATATCTATTGCTATGGATACTACTTTGTCTTCAGCAATATTAATTAAAATAGATAGATTATAATCCGCAACATGTTTATTTTTATTTTTAATTTACTTATTTTAAAAGTAATAAATAAACAAGTATATTTAGAGATTTTCAAAAAATTTTGCAATTTAAAATAATGTTTTTAAAACTGTTGAATTTTTCATTCACTTTGCTATTCACAATTGATCCGTTTGAAAATTTGAAAATAAATAATCCTAATTGATTATGATATTTGCCACTAGCTGGCGTATAAGTCAAGAAGCGTGTAGTATATGACATATACTTACAACCAATCAGAATTATTATTTTTAAATGGCGGAAACTACACAGACAGATAGTAAGCGTTACTTCCGTCAGAAAAAAAATCTGAGTTACTCCCTAGTCGCGCCTAAAGAAGTTTTACTTCAAAAAATAACAATGAGAACTTTGTATTTTTTTTCTATCGAGAAAATATCATGGAATCATGTTTCTAAAACGGTAGACGTATTGTGTTACTATTGAACTTTCTTGTCAAGAATTTTCATCACGACAACTTTAATAATATAAAAATTACGAAGGTTTAAAAAGGGCCGTAAATGTTAGAAAAATTAATTCATCACCTTAAATTAAATTTTTTACGACTCGATATTGATATTTTATTTCCTTTTGTTCTCAACGTGCTTTATGCGATATTATGTTTTATGTATCAATGTAATCTACCCGTGTATAAATGGAAAATTGATTATTGTCTCACAAATAAGAGAGACATTCAATTTGTTTAAATAAACATTGAAATAATAATTGGAAGATGTTGTGATTCTCCAAAAAGTAGGTAATTTGTCTTAGTTGCTTGACTAAATGATACTTATTCCAATTTAAATGGTGAAATAGTCAAAAGATCTAAACCGCTGCATTTTAATTGTGTATTTATAACTAGTGAACATTTGCAATAAAACAATACAATATTAATTGCCACATAGTTAGACTTATGCCCTATAGTTGCATGACTTGCACCATCTTGCACTGCAGCAAAGAGTATGAAATATCCCTTTTATCATGGCAAAGTTTATATTTTTCGTCATCGGTACAGTTTGAAGTAGAAGCAATTGTTATATTAGCACTTAATTGATCTAAAAGGGTATTTTGTCTTATACATGGGACAACACCGAACTAGGAGGTACGAATACCATAAAAAAACTTGCTAAATTTACACGCTAAAATCACCTGAAATATGCCAAAAAGGGCGTTCCAAGGACGTTGATCTACAAAAATAGCGTGATTAGAACGCATTTCGGCTCAGATTAATATAAATTATAAATGTAATGGCAGTGACTGTGGAATAATTCCGTAGTGAGGTCATAGTGTTTGCACGGACCACTGTAGTGCGTAAACGTGACGAAAATCTAGACTTGATTGTAGCTTAGTGATGTTGGGACTTTTAGAAATAATGTCAATATCTGATATACTGTCATACCTAATAATCAGTCCCGTATTACGAACCTAAAATACATGGAAAAGTTAGTGACCACTGCCTATATTGTGTCCGTTATTGACCTACTGCCGGGGAAAATATACCTCTTGATACTATATGTACAACATTTCAGTGGCAGCTTAAAGAAATGAGCAATAAGTAAAAGATTCAGAGCAACTAACATGAATTCATTATCTTCTTTAATGGCCTTAAAAGGATCGCTTTTATTACCATCGTAAATCTCAACGTTAAGGCTTTTACATGCGCTAATAACCTTGACCATACTTGACGGATCTCAAACCTCTCCCGCTGCACCTTCTTTTTTCCTCGCATTTTGTATTTAAAAATATACTAATCAGTGAAACAAAATATCCTCGTCAGGGACTGTTGTGTAACTGATAATTTATAAAACATAAAATTTTCAGAGCTCTAAGTCAGCAGGTTACGAAGTTTATAGAGTATTTGCGGAAAAATCGATGACCACGGCACATTTTTTTTCTAGAAATCTATTAACTTTGGAAAAAAGTCCTCGCGAGCAATTAAAGATCAAAGACCATCCTATTTTATATATTTTTTTCGGTATTGTGCTTTATGTTGTACCAGACTTTATAGAGGTTGAACATAGTCGAAATTGCCTGGTAGCGCCTTAAATTAACATATACCTACATCCTTTTTTTTTATAGTGGGGAAATCTTCCAAAGATACCCACGGCTCCCGGGGAAGGAGCCGTGGGTTATGTCGGATTCTTACCGACTAAAGCCCCACTGTGTTCCGTCGAGCCGCTTTAATGATGGGGCCGCGGGTATTTGTTAGAATTCTTCCGCGACCAACATATACATCCTACAAATCAAGAAGTGTGTCACATGCCTATGGCTATTAGTTACGTGTATTGGTTTTATATTAGCTCTAATATAGGCCATATGATATGGCCGTTAGGTCTTATTATTTAGATACTTAGAAGGTATTTTGATAAAATGAACAGTTCATTTTGTCAATCATCAGTTCTACCCATTTTCTTGTTAGATTGAAGATATCTATATCATGGTCAAAGGTAGTTAAAATAAACCATAATAGATATATTACTTATTTCGATAATAGAGACGCAGACGTCGCGCTTTATACCCGTGCGAATTTTCATGCGAAGTTTTTCTGGAATTTTTGTCAGGAGTATGGCATTTCGCCTCCTATTATTTACTTACTTATTTATTTTAATGCACTTCAACATAGCTAGTGATATATGGTATGTTTCTAAAATGTACGATGTAAATATGTTCTATGATAAATCTCTGTCTTATTGAAGGGATAACATTGAACGAGGAAAAACTATTTGAACTATGCCTATTTTCTTTCAATAAACTCTGTTGCATAACTGTCAAAGTATGTTGTTTTATTATGCTATTGCATTGCTTCTATCGCGGGCCTTGAGCGCGGGGACCGAATCGAGAAATTCTGTAACGAAAAAACCTCACGCTCCCCACTCCGACAGGCTCGGAGATGTGGCTTGAAGGCATGCTATGCAATAGCTTTACCGCGGCAGTCCCCGAGTGCCACACGTCTTTTTTTGTTTACACATTACATAGATATTTCACATATTATTTAAACAGTACCTATATTATGTAGGAACTTAACTAATGGTTAGGCCTCAAGAGTAATTTTCTTTACTCAAGTAGTAAGGCTTAGAAAAATTAAGTCTTTTGCGTTAATCTCGTAGGATATTTGTTAAATACCTTCATTATTTGCTGGATTATTCCACAACAAAACAGCTCAAGTGCTCGACAATGGACCGACCTACATTACAAGTGTCTAGTACATATATAATTTGCTATATACGACGTACATGTTACGGCTAGTAATGCTCATTGAATAAAAAAATATAGTGAATAAAATATAACCTCGAATGTTTTATTAATTAAATAGTTTTAATTACAACTAAGCTATTTTCCGCGTATATAACATACATCAATAATTCTTAAAAAATTATGCATTTTAAGCCAGCTCTTGCTTGCTTGATTATTTGTACATAGAATTATTTTTTCCCTCGAATGAAGCATCAGAGTACCTAAAGCAAGGTAATTTAAAATTTTGTAGAGTAACGATCATGACAGTAATATAAAACGATAACAAGTAAGTACTTTTGTTAGTATAATTATATAGCAATAATTATTTTTTTATGATCTTTCTTTTACTTGTTTTCGCCAAAGACAGCAGAATAACCATGAAAACAGCGAAATAATTATTTAATTTAAATTTTACGTCTTTCGTCTTAAAGTCCTATGCATTAATTTAATATTTAACAAATCTTATTGGATCTCTGCATTTTTTTGCAACATTTTATACCTAAAATGCAAGTAAAATTATATCAATTACGCATTATTTTACAAGTACGCATTTTTTACTATACAAAAAATAATTGTATAATTCAAAATTAGATATATCTTAGGAAAAATAAGAACATAGCATGCCTTCAAGCCACCCCTCCGAGCCCGTCGGAGTGGGGAGCGTGAGTTTTTTTCGTTACGGAATTTCTCGATTCGGTCCCCACGCTCAAGGCCCGCGATATATGCAATCGCTTAAAAAGTTTTGTTGTAGTAAAACAATAGATTTATTTACAAGAAGTGACTGCAACATACACGCGAAGAGGCGTCATGTATCCTGCCATGTATTGTTACGGAAACGTGAGATTAATGCTTTGCAGTTATGTGAATTGCTTGTACTGTTGTACATATGACTAGCTGACGCCCATGACGTTGTCTGTGGTAGTTAGGTGAGGTTTTTATGACCAAATTAATATGATCACGATAAGAGTACCTAAGTACCTAGATTAAGTTACTCTTTTTCTAATTAGTTTGTTAAAATTAGTTTACTGTGCGGTATTTAGCTAATAAAAGACGCGCTAAAATCTTTACTCGATTTCGAGATCAGCCCGAAGTCCGAACAAACATTTTAAAATAAAATTTTGTACTTATAAATTTATATTGGGCAATATTATGAGAGACTTAATCTTAATACTATCCATACTAATATTATAAATGCGAAAGTAACTCTGTCTGTCTGTCTGTCTGTTACTCAATCACGCCTAAACTACTGAACCAATTTTCATGAAATTTTGTATGGAGATATTTTGATACCCGAGAAAGGACATAGGTTACTTTTTATACCAGGAAAATGATGCAATCCCGGAAATCCCACGGGAATGGAAACTACGCGGGTTTTTCTTTGACTGCGCGGGCGAAGCCGCGGGCGAAAACCTAGTTTATTATAAAGGCGAAAGTTTGTATGGATGTATGGATGTATGGATGTTTGTTAAGTACTCTTTCACGTAAAAACTACTGAACCGATTACAATGAAATTTAGCACACACATATAGAGGGTAACTTGGATTAACACATAGGATAGGTTTTATCCCGGAAATCCCACGGGAACGGGAACTATGCGGGTTTTCCTTTGAAAACGCGGGCGAAGCCGCGGGCGGAAATCTAGTAATAAATATATGTATTAGGTATGTAGTAAATCGCGACTCAAATATTTTATGCTTAATATCTAGTGGCATCTTGATATAAAAACATTGCAACATAAAAACGTAATATAACACTCAATTAACACAAATAGGTCATACAAGACTTCTGGAAGGATCTAGATTTGGGGTACCTGTGTCACGCGACCGTATCCTGTCAAATTAAATAAACGCAGTTTGAACGGATGTCGGCGGTTAGATCTCCGCTCGTTTGCCAGACATACATCTTATAATATATTTATACCGAAACACATAACTATAGGTACCTACAGGTAGTGTTATAAAATTCTCCTTTCACAATCTTTAGAACTAGCGAAATCTGTAGAGCCGTTCACGCGTGATACCCTGACTAAAGGAATAGGGATTTATTTTTAAACCAAATGATGGAAGACCTAAAAAACTTACAAAAATATCTTAGAACATTGCGTGTTGATGAAAAAATATATTTTTACTAAGTTACCACATAACTAAGTAGATCCTAACATTATGATTATTGACGTAATCTAAGTCCTAACACACTTCAATATTAGTTTGTTTAAGTTTTAACTAATATTTTTTTACCCTCTGTACTTTTTTTAGTAACATGACTATATTATGGTCGAATTTGCGAAGTTAACAAAAAATGTTTAACAAATATTAGCTGTCATACAATACACGACAATGAATTTGTGGATTTTTCAGTGTTTTATTACGAACAGCTGTGTTGATTTTAATTTTTGATTCTTTTTTATTAGGCGGATCCTCTGAGAACGAAAAGCCTCACTATTTTGACGTGGCTCGGCCGAGGAAATCGCCGCCTGCGCCGCGCCTTTTCTTGACCATCCATACTAATATTATAAATGCGAAAGTAGCTCTGTCTGTCTGTCTGTTACTCAATCACGCCTTAACTACTGAACCAATTTGCATGAAATTTGGTATAGAGATATTTTGATACCCGAGAAAGGACATAGGATAGGTTTTATCCCGGAAATCCTACGGGAACGGGTTTTTCTTTGAAAACGCGGGCAAAGCCGCGGGCGGACAGCTAGTAGAATATATATACCTACTCTAACGCGACCTTGACCGAGCCATGTTTACATGGCAAAAAAAAAGAGCGTATGTGTCTGAAGTTTTTTGGCAAAATTCAAAGATACCAAAATCGTTGCATTCTTCATGACGTGATAGTATTGCCATGACGCGTCCTTGAAATTTTACTTTCAGCACGCCTAAAGAAGTTTCACTCGTGGAAAACGCTTCGCGAGGCTGCTCGTTCTGTGTGGACCCGTCTATTAGGATTTAGGAAATCATTTATGGACTAAATCCGTGAAATATATATTTTTCTTTTGTACTAATGAAATTAGAATTAGATAAATATAATTAAATAAAGACATTTTAAGTTTGAAAAATCAGATGTTTTGCGCGAAGTGACAGTAGTACCCACCTCAACGCTTCGCTTATGAGGCGTGCAATAGTAAGTAAGTAGGTATACATTTTTTTATTAATCACTCCGTTACACTAGTTATATACATACAGGTAAATTAGCTTGGAGAAATTTTTGCATATGTAGTGGTGTGTATATTACTCAGATCTTAGAGCGCGTTTCCACTATATCGTTCTGGCCTATACAAAAATGTTTCGATATCCTAACATTACTATTTAATTTTATACTTATTCCTAGCAACACTTTTGTTTTCAATAAAAACAAGTTTTTATTTGAAAGAAAATGGTTTTGACTTTATAAAAAAAAATATATCATTCAATTTTACGTCCTTGAGCAAACGACAAGGCGACTACCGTGAAACAATAAAATATCGTGTCCATAATAATTTGTTTCATAATTAATATTTGACCATAATAATTACGAAACAAAACAAATAAATAAATCGTCACTTGATAGTGGAAAGTGGAAACACGCACAAAACCAGAATAAACCAGTTTACGCTGTCCGCAGGTGCCACGTGCAGTCGTTTGGTACCGTTAGAACATAAAGCACATTTCATTCAAAAATTATAATTATTATGTACGTAGTTTAATTCATAAATTTTGTATTTGTTGATTGTTGTTATTATTTGTTATTATTGTTATAATATTTGTTGAAGTGAATTACATGTCCCGCAGCCGGAGGCCCCAAATGAAAACTCAGATGTACTTAAAAACTACATTTAATAGCTAAAATGAGACTTTTACACCCATGTCTGCACGATGCAGACCGGAGTTAAAGAATGAATTTATACAGTTTAATAATTATAAAGACGTAAGCTTGGATGCTAACTAAGGGAAATCGCATCCACATTCTATTCCCGTGCGAACGGCGTATTCAGCAGTTTTGTATGAAGGCAGGGCCATAACTATTAACTAGTGTTTAATTTGTGTGTAAGTGTTGTAACTTTATATTGTTAATTCAATATGGCTCCAGTGTTAAAACATGGTCGAGGCAAGCCTTTGACTTCTCAAACTAAAGAATTAAACTTTAAATGTCGTTTCTTTTTCAGGTTAGTAAATTTTTCATTTTAGTAACATTGTTAATGTAAAAGTTATATGTATGTTAAATGTGCAAATATTAAAATAAAGTCTCATCTTTTTCAGAGGAGAAACACATATAGTTTAATTTAAAATCCCTTATATATACAGGGTTACTTGTAAAACACCGGCAACCTCGCAGGACAAGATAGCTAACATCATAAGTAACAACATTTCGACTTTTGATAATTTGTTAGATTTTATTTTCATACAAAAATAAATATTCATTTAATTTTCCGTCTGAATATTATAAACTCTACGCCTCCCAAAAATTACGTAAACAAAAAGCGAACGAGAGGGGGAAGGGGGCGTCGCGTCGTCCATCCGATAATTAATAGAACATAGACTTACAAATGTAAGGAGAGTACAATAAAAGTTTAAAAAATCATTTAAAAATAATTTATTGCGTTATGCCAAAAGTCGTAGAACAAATGTTGTTACTTATGATGTTAGCTATCTTGTCCTGCGAGGTTGCTGGTGTTTTACAAGTAACCCTGTATAAAATAAAAACTAAAAATAAAATGTTGTTTTATTTTATTTGCTGACCATACACTACTACAAACGCAAAAATTTCTCCAAGCTAATTTACCTGTAAGTACACTGTAATTTTTGTCTGCTTTTGTTTTTTCATTTTATTGTAAAAACAGTCTCTAATACTATTGTGTATAGATAGATATGGTCAAATTATCATTTTCAATATTGTTGTTAACAAATCGTGATAATGAATTCACTTCGGTCATTATAACCAGACATAATTTATTAAAAATGGGTCATAATAAGCGGCATGTCACTGTAAGGGAAGTCAATATATCCGACTTTTTATAAAGAATTTAATATGAAAACCAAACTTCGTAGTGCAATTACGTCATAATAACCGGTTGGTCAATATAGGCGGAGTCATAATAAACGGATTCTACTGTATTTTATAAAAAGGAAAAACATTTTGCAATAACAAATTTAAAAGAAAAAAATTTAATTGATTGAACAAAGTTGAAAATTTTCCATCCTCTGATCAGATAACACAAAAAAAAAACACATTACATTACAAATCTGATATTTTCCTGTATACGAGGAATTTTAAGAGCATAGTATATCTATGGGTACCTATATCTATATTTGAAAGTAGAATGGGTTTAAAATTAAAAGTGAAAGCAACCAGAGACAATCTTATACAACCACAATCAATTCATTTATCTTTAATTTGTATATGTAATTAATCATTAGTATGTACTTAATGAGGCTCACCTACATATCAATGTAAGATTGATTATACCACGCTATGCGTTTTGTAATCAAAACAAGTCAAAGGTATAGAGATAAGAATAGCTTTTTGATACGAATTTGAGTTAAATATATCGTATAGTTTATTTATTTCTTAATTTTTAATATTTAACTAAATCTATACTAATATTATAAAGCTGAAGAGTTTGTTTGTGTGAACGCGCTAATCTCATCAACTACTGGTCCGATTTGAAAAATTATTTCGGTGTTAAATAGCCCATATATCTAGGAAGGCTATCATCACGGAGCGGAGGAGCAGAGCAACGCGGGTAAAACCATGTGGCATGGCTAGTAATATTATATTTACGTTCAGAAATAAATTTATAGGTACATGATTTAGTACTAGATTTATTCATTAGCAAGACCCTTCAACCAGACGGTGTATGGACTGTAACCAACGTAAATTTTCTAAACCTTACGTTGAATATAACTTAATTAACGATTTAGTTCTAAATTAGCATTTAAATTTACAAAATAAAAAATTCACTTGGCTACAAATTTTAATTAGAGCTTTCCAGTACATTATATTCAAGTATTGCGTAGGTACGTAAAAGCACTTGCCCAGTTTCTTGAAAACTTTAACTAAATATAATTGCTGTAGTAAAAGTATTTATATAACAAATAAAATACATTTTATCAAAACTTTCTAAATTATAAGTATTTCATTATTGAAAAACTCTTCTTATAACTCTTTGAATATAATTTGACATTTCGTATATTTAATAGGATCCAAATAACTTATAGAATACTTTATTTTAAAGAAACAATAGTGTGGTCATCTCCTATAAAAATAAATAATCCGTATTGTTATTTAATTTTACAACTGCAACTAAAAAAATAAAGCAGTAATAATTTATTAATCTTGAGGATTATCTTCGTTTCCAACTTATTTTAATGTTTCAATAACAATAACAATAATAAAATTTACAATTACTTACTATTATTTATTCAGTTTCGAGCAGCCTTTTACCCTCCACTCTTACAATCTATTTTAAAACATATTTTGCGAATAAGCGAAATGAGCCCAAGCCGCGGCAACATCAAGGTACCTATGATTTATTAATATTCAATTTCCAAATCGGACAAGGACATGTATAAAGGGAGGATAAAGGAGTGCAGTGGAACAGATCGCACGACAATATCCTAATTCAGTCGCGCGAATGTAATTCATTAGTGCCCCCTCCTCAGGGCCTCCCTTTCCGCGGCGGTCTGTCATTCATAAACCTCCATATCATTTGTATTGGCACATGTTTCATATAACTAATGGACGGGGACACATTAAATACAGACATCTGCTTATTGCAATCAACAATATCGATATAAAAATCTGAATGTATTTGACTGCGTGTATCAACGTTTATTTTATGTAGCGAGTGCTGAATGCTGATTCCTGAATTGGTTAACAAATCCTGCTGTTTTTGTCTTTAAAGTATTGATTTTTTTATTTTGCTAGTAAAAAAAATACGTATGATATGTGTGGCTTATCTAAAATAGATCCGACTCATATATTATTCAGACCGAATTATGCAATTTTTTTTCCTAAAAATATATTTTACCTATTTAAATAGCTGTATCAAGATACACTGTAATCATATTACCCGATTTGAATTTAAGATAGACTTAATTAAAATTTCCTATGGCGATTACTTTCAATTAAAACTTTTTACATAAAGTTTTCATAAGAATGTTCTAGAGTGGTAATGAATAGCGTCTATTGTAATTAGCGAGTGACCTCGACAATTGTAAGATTATCTTGCCAATTATTGTGAGCGGAACACGATCTTTAAATTATCTTAATTGATCTCGGTATGTCGACGAGCTTATTTAATAAATGTGTAGACATTTTCACGATTATTCACGTTGCGTTAGCGGGAACTTGTTTTTAAACAATGTTTGAATAGTCGACGACTTTAATTAAAACAAAAACCGATCTATGTGTTCTCCGTAACTTTAGTTGAGCATAATATAATACGCCTTTAACGTCGCTTCGAGCATTTTAATGGGAAGCGTTGATCAAGATTTTATTAATGAGTATGTGCAAACTAAATGAGCATAACTTATGGATGTAATAGCGAATACTTCAAAGAGTCGTGAAGATTTTTTGCTTTCATTTAGGAGTAGAAAAAATCTCTGTATAACATTAATTACTTTATCGCTTTTGTTTTTGTAAGATTTGTGGTATTGATCGTAATAATAACCAGTGATTGTAATATCACTTACGGTAACAACATAAGCGCAAATTGTGAAAGTTTAATTATTATATAATTTTAATAGTTTTAATATGAGTGTTAACGATGTGAAATTAATGTAAACACGACCGTTGGGGCCGGAGACCGCATAGAGGCGGCTGGTACGTTAATTAATTAATAAATAAGCCCCGTGAATAATGGCCCTTGTGACAGGCGAAACTTTGTACTTATTATAGATTTTTAATTATTTCTTGTTCCAGTTAGAAATTTTTATATTTATGTAGTAGTCTTTTTTATACACATTTCTATGTTACAACTACACGCACATTATTAAAAGATTAAAAATCTCATACATATATCGATCTATTTTTACACAACTTTATTAATATTACTACTCCTCTATAAACTCCATAAACCGATAAAATATTCACCAAAACCTCAATAGTAATGAATATTCACTCAACGTAATAAAAAGAACGCTTTGATAGTATTTACAATTAATTTTATTAACACGAAATGTATTACTTAACTTTCCATTCGGATGTTTGCCCTTCGCAGAGCTTTAATACACTCCACCTATCTACACAGACCCCAGCAGATAACGTTTTCAGAAAAATTAAAGAAAGTAATCAGCGGAATTACGTCGGCTACTAAAATATGTATTCGTCATAAAAGTATGAGCCGACTTCTGAATAAATATTCATTATGACGGTTCGCGTAACGTTTTAGTGGAATTAAATGCTATTATCAGATACGATGCGATGCTCTCCGCCGAATCAATCAAGTACATTTGTTGTTTCGAGACGCATCAATATGTATTCATGATTAATAGCTTTTACATTAACTCCTGATTGTTATCGATCGCTTTCTTTTTCGTATATGCATTAGGGATTCTTGCTCATCTTATACGTACCTAGTTATGGCATTCCGTTGATGACCCCTGCAATTCAAATGCACATTTTTTGTTATATTTAAAATATAGCGTATAACGCGACACAAAAGTAAATAAAACAAAAGCTTAACATCCACAAATACGACTCGGCTCTTTAAAAAATCTGTAGGTTTTTATTTCTTTGTAACTTACGATAAAAGGCCTCATTGTATGCGAGTTAACCACGCTTAAAAACTTGAGTTATTACTTTTTAAAATCAATGATATATAGTCGTGGCCGATTCAATTGAAAAGCCGGTATTTATGGCGTATAAGAAAAGCATTTAGCAAAAACCGGTGTAATTTGTCGAAGACGTCGCTCAATATGTATGAGTTGTAAACAGTAGTAGGGGCCTTCATCCGACTGAAAGCTTTCATTCGACACTAATTAATTACTCAACTCGGTTTCAATTAAATTAACCCGAGAACGGGCATCGACACGCAATGAATCGATTGCGGGCTACGATTGAGATCGTTAATGTCGATCAATTTTCCTTGTTAGCGATCGATAACGTTATTAGGCTCGCAATGCTATATTGCTATTCATAGAAATACCGATGTTTATTCTTTGAAAGCTTGCAATTAAAATCTCGAACTAACTACTTGTAATTGCCACTTTGAAACAGGCATCGACTATATAACCACTTAATTAATTTATTAACCTTAACGATAATTAAAGCCGAGCAAAATAGCAAAGAGGTGCTTTAAATATGTAGCACTAAAATTAGATTGCCCCTCAAACTTTAACAGAGTTTTGGTCGATACCCAGTGGAGAGGGACGTTTTAATTACGGCGTTTAAGTAAAAGCGCCGCATCTAGCTAGGTGCATTACAGAGATTCAAACCACCAAAAGCCTCCCACTTAGCTAATGAAACATGTTCACGTATAGTGTTCGAGCGTCGTCGCAGAGAGGCCTTCCGAGCATTGTGAAGGGAACGCGATTCGGCGACTCGAGTCCGCAAATCCTCATTTACTTGCATTATTTTAATGGAGCCATTGTGGCCGGATGTCCTTTGTCGCGTGCAGCGGATCCGGCGCACCGGGCTGTGGGAAATGTGCCGGTGCATAGTGCATAAGTGCATCACTGGCCTGGTTCGGCCGGCCGGTTCCGATGTCGGCATAAAGCGCTCCAAATTTAGGGATTCAATGGCTTCCTCGATCCGCGTATCAAAGAGTGAAATGTAGGTTTATTGTAGTCGTAATGACAGAATAGACGCGTCCGGAAACGTATCCATTAAATTAATTGAGTGGAGCGCAGTCGTTCGGGACCGCGGAGTCCGTGGAGGGATCTCGGTCTTCTAATGGCTCGGCTTCCCTAATAAGCTAAGAGGTTGTCTTACTCGTATAAAAATGCAATCGCCGGGCCTCTGCTCCGCTGGCGACGTCGTACAAACTTTTCAAATTTTCCACCAACGCTGCGGTATTAATTTTAAATTAGAGGCGGAGACGTAAATTGTGCCCACATGTGAACGATTGGCGATGATTAAAGTTCTTGAGTTTTTAACTTTATTAATTACATTTTCTTTCAGTGATTTAATTTCATCTCAGGATATTTTTTTTTCCTTTTCGGTATTTATTTTCTTCCTATTTCGTATTCCAGATATTAAATTTCGTAGCTGGGTAACATAGATTCAGGAATATAATCTTGAAAATATTTACATTTTTCTAAGCAAGCTCGTAGATTGTGAACTTTTATGGATCGTATGACGTAATTATACCTAATTATAGCGCCCCACACAAACATAATCAATGCAATAAAAAGCAGTTCCTATTCGTTACTAAAACGTTCAATCAATTTTAATCATAGGCGATTGCTTAAAAAATACAATAATGAGTATAATGCGACCTTCCTGTCAGTGGATTGATTAATTTCTAAGCCAACCAGCATCGCAATAACTAAACCAGACACGGAGTGGAGCCCAATGAATAAATTAAACACTAATTTCTTGACATACTTTGTTTGAAGCGGATTACCTTGCCCGTAATGCAATTTATAAAGTTTATACTTTGATACTTTAGGTGGATATATTTAATAATTATTCGTCTATGATTTGTATCGCCATCTAGTTAAGAGTATTGTTGTATAGGATTTTTTAATTACTACGAGTAATACGAATATAACGTTCGATTAGCGGTTATGGATTCTTATAAATTATATTATATTTATATTTATTTACATTAATTTATCAATTTTGATAAAACTCCGTGTGTTAAACTACAAGCGTTATTCAAGCAAGAGAGAAATCAGGAAAAGTCACATTATATGAACATTCCTATTTCACAGATATTTTTTCTTCGCCAGACATTCAACCTAACATTTAGAGAAGAAGAAAGATGTTAAAAATATAGAAATCTTATTTCAAAGGATGTTTAAATTAAATTGAAATACGCAAACATCCCCGTTTTCATTAAACTTACTAATTCTAAGAATAAATTGTTCACAGATCTCGGTAATGGATCAGCCACGGCAAACACTGATTCTGTTTACAACCGCATTTAACTGGAAACTGGTAATTAGTATGAAAATGATTAAGGCGAGAGTAGATCATTAGCGGCACGCAACGGTAGCGGGTTCGATGCCCGGCCCGATCTCACGAAGGGCGTCGGTTTCAACAAAAACTTTGTACCTACTTTTAATTAGTTTTCTTACGACATTTTATTTTCAATTTTTACTAGAAGACAAAACAGTAATAGCGCTCTTTTAGTAATTCAGATTTCGTGATGAATTATTTAAATTATTGTTCTGACATTAAAGACACGCCATCGCTAGAGGGTAACATTCAGTTTGAAATAAGGACTGCAATTAGATGCAGTAAAATCGCATTACGTTATAAAAATAAACATTATACATTGTAATCATTATTTGCACGTTAATTGCATATAACGAAGAAGCTGCGCAAACAACAGATCGGATTTTATTCGTCTAAGCACCAATATTCGAAGCGAGTAAGAACTTTAATAATTAAAGCGAGTTAAACACGTAGTTAGGTACTTGAGCGCACTCACTTAGCCTTTGACTGAAGATCACCTGTCCAGCGCACAGATCAGAGGGACAGAGTTAGCCCCGAGCTATGCCCTTTGTGAAAAGATTCCCAAAGCGACTTTGATGTCGAGCCCAGCGGGTAATTTGGAAAAACGTTATTTAATTACCTTTCGACAAGTCCGAGTTATCGCGTTACAAAGCCGGAACGGTCAAGTCTTTGAGCATTCATTTTTACACCAGCCAAAGGTGCTGTCATGTCCAGCTGTTTGCCAATTAACTACGCGCTTTGACCACTACGTACAAAGTAATAGTTGGCTCCCGCTCATTACCGCGCACTCCCTTTATGGGGATATTAACATAACTAATTGCTTCTTGTTGATCATAACTTTTTCATGCTGAATTATTTGAAGAGCAATTAGACAGCAAAAACGGATGATGCATTTATCGCATTGTTTAAAATTGTCATAGTCAATTAAAAGGACATTTTTTCGAGACCAAAACGGGCCTGCAATGCAAATGCAATTATCTTAGCAACATTCAAGTAAATTGAATGGACAATAGTTTTATTAGTTACAAAATAAGTTACCAAAATAAGTTGAGAGTACTTAAACTTTGGAATTGGTTAACAGTGCATTTTGAGCGCCGTAAGCAAGCAGTGTGGGGTGGCGCCCGCGGCGGTTGGCCACTGGTCGCCTCCGAGATAATTAACTCTATGAACTATCCGAGAAGCACGCCAATTAGAAATTCGCTTTAGAGCCTTAATAAATATCATTAGTAAACTATACTAAAGAAATTGATCAGTTTTGAGTATTCTATTTTTCTAGCTTCAGGGATCATGCCATCCAGAGTTTAAAGAGATGAAAAAAGAACGCAAAGTTTTTGTGAAATTTCCGCCACTTCCATCTATCGAACAAATTTTTGAGAAAAAGAATTACCCAAAATAAACATAAAAATGGTCATATTTAGAGAAACAGCATATTTAAAGATTCCAAATTCATCTTATCGTAACATGAAACATCTTGCAAAGTTTTTGACGAATAAAATAAATATGCTACGTTACGCAATCAGCAAAAAATAGTCATATGGACTATAAATCACCTTAAGTTAGTTTTATAGCGCATTAATTTAATTAATGGACAAGATTGCAAGAATTCAATATCACGCATCAGGTTATACGAAAATAAATCAATCAAATCTTTATATATTTGATATTGAGTGGGCAATTGTATATTTAGCGTTCCATAAATATATTTTTAAAAGGACAAACGATGTTCCTCAGTAATAAATTTGTTTAACTAGATATAATCCGATTATATTCAACACTACCTGTGCCCGCGAATTTATCCGCGTAGCTCCGCTCCTGTTGGTCTTAGCGTGCCTATATAGCCTTCCTCGATAAATGGGCTATTTAATACTAAAAGAATTTTTCAAATCAGACTAGTAGTTCCTGAGATTAACGCGTTCAAACAAACAAACTCTTAAGCTTTATAATATTAGTATAGATTAAATTCACACAAGATTAATAATTATGAAGTTTAAAATAAGCGATGGTATTCCAACTTTGTGGGATTCGCTCGAGTGAATAGCTCATATAAACAAAGCTAGACTCATTCGCTGTTCAATGAACAGGCTAATACCGTGTCTTCGCCACTTCTTTGTGGTTCGTAATTTATAATTGAATTTGTACTTTGGTAATGAGCCTTTCTAACTGCATGTGCAAGGTGGAATAAAGGATTTCGCAATTTTAATTTTATATATTTAAATTAGGGATGTAACGATACCGATACCGATACCGATATATCGGCCGATATAATCGGCAAGCCGATATATCGGTATCGCCGATAATAAATCAACCGATACCGATATTTTTTTATTAAATTCTTTCTTTTCTTTTATGTTTTTGCATTGTATTCATTCATATTGTTTTATTTCTGTTTCTGTAATAGTGTTAAGGAAGAGCGGAACCTCCTGACACAAGCATTTTATTTGCTTACTAGGAGTGTTCCAATCACAAATTTGTTTATGTAAAGGAAAGAAATAAATAATTTTGAATTCTTTTAATTTTTAACGTGATAACGTTTTTAAAATCGTTTTAGTCGGGTGACATGTTCATAAACTTGTGTCACACCAAAACCTCACGAGCGCGATCGCAGGTATAACGAGAGAGAGACGGACCGATCTCCCGTTTCATCTCGAGCGCTGCCACTGCATTATGTTATCACGTAAACATCTCGATCGTAAACCTACTTTACAAACAACCAATTTTTTTGATATCAAAAAATTCAAAAACCCGCGCCCAATGAACGATGCGGGAGGCCGCCCGCGCGTGCGCACTTTGTTTTCTGAAAAAACTCTACCAATAGTAAACTTTTATTAGGTACTGATTGTATGTGTATTAAAGTTTAACTGACTTTGTAAAATAATAATACTAAAATAAATGGTTTTGTTGTTCTTTGATTTGGCATTTTTATTTAAAAGAATACGATTAACAGTTGTCTCTGTTAAATGTTGGTAACTTTTTATGCATAATTCACTATTTATTTTACTACCAAGCCATCGATATCGGTATCGGTATCGGTATCGCCGATACATTACTACAAATATCGGTATCGGTATCGTATCGGCAAAATCATGTATCGTTACATCCCTAATTTAAATGTATACGTAATATTTTTTGTTATTTGTTCAAGATTAATAAAATTAAGTTTTACTTGCATTTAATGTAATTATTATAATTATTCTCATAGATTAAAATAAACATATACTATGTTATAAATTATTCGTTTATGTAAATTATTAATCATACACTAATTTTATACAGTTTTACTTACAAAATTTGTTTGTATAATTACGAAATTAAGGATATTTACGAAAATATATTAAGCAAAATGATTTTGAATATTACCACATTATCTTTAATATACGTACAACATAATAAATAATTTAATTTAATTTCAGAACATCCAATTTTTATAAAGTTCTGTTTATTCACACTTTTAAGTCCTCCAGAGATGACATGCATTTTGTTTTTGTTATGCAAATAAAATAGCTTACCAAGTGGCTGCGGTAAAAGCTTCTTTTCAACGACAATATGGAACCAGCGACGAAATATTAACTTTGGTGAACATATAACTTATATTTATATATTAATACGCAATGGGTCTTTTCGTATGTATGTTAGAGTTTATCGTGGAAGTTGATACGGGTGGATTTGTTTTTGTATTACACTTTGTAAAGGAATCGCGATATGTATTGGATGAAGTAGTCGAGAGTAAGATGGTATTATCTGAGTAAGCTCCAAGCCAATGACAATTGGCAAGAGACCGCTCAGGACCGGGGAAGGTGGAGTTCTCGTCTCGGAGGCCAAGACCCACTTCGGGGTTTCAGCGCCACAGGAGTAAGTAAGTAAGTTTGTAAAAGTTACAAAAACTTAAAGATAAATTAATATTTCAAAACATATTAATTATAAAAAGACTATTAATGAATATCAATTAGTTAAAGTATACATGCGGACACGACATAAAACTGTCACAGATTCAAATGAATGCAATCTAACTCAGGTAACAGACGATCAATATTAATTATTTCTTAACGTAAACTTTGAGTCACGACTTAAGCGCTAATTAATTAAATAAAGGTCAGAGCGTGTTTCTACATTTCACGCGATCATTAGTTGAGATGTTTAAAAGGAAAAGGGTAACCTTAACGAGTGTTTATTTATAGAGAATATAAGATGTACCGTGTTTTATTGTTTCTTAGCTTCGTATCGGCTTCCATTGTCATAAGAGGTGTTTCTATATTGAACAGCATGTTATTTTCAGATCGCGAATTTAATAAATTTATTAGTTGTAGGTATGTGTTGGCGTGCTAATAAAGCTTGACTTATTGCACTAAAAATAAATAAATAAATAAATAAGTAAATAAAAATGTAGATTTATTAGATTATTTTCTCTTAAGAAAGAGTTTGATTCAAGATAAGATCTTTTAATATTACTCTGGAATGAATGATTATTTTCAATACATAGATAAATACGATGATCAAATTCAATATCCATAGTTTTGTCAACACAATTAATTAAAGAGGGTCCAAATTAACGGGCTACCATTCTGCATAACTAAGCTTTACAAATCGTGAGTACAATTGATATAATTAATATAGAATATACTATAATGTACGTTCAATCGTGGCCTATTTCAATTTATAGACGGGACGATAATTGCGTCGCAAATTGCCCATTTAGCAATGACAACCGAGTAGGTGTCAGCATTAAGAGTTCTAACAGACGAACGGCAAGTTGTGAACGGCAGAGGTTACTTCAGCCATCGCCACATGTCGACGACAGTCGTCGGCACATCGACGGCAGCAGTCAATATGTCGACGGCTGCCGTCGACACGCAGAAACGGAACGGCGTCAAACGTCAAACGCTTGCAGTTTGCCGTCGACGTCAAACTGCAAGCGTCGCCACGTATTGACTGCTGCCGTCGATGCCTCGATGACTGCCGTCGACAGCTGGCGACGGCTGAAGTAGCCTCTGCCGTTCGCAACTTGCCGTTCGTCTGTAAGAACTCTAAGATATAACAAATAGAAATAAACCATGACTTATTATGAACCTCGTTTTCGAATAGAAAGTTGTGAAAGGTCTAAGATTTATAACAAAGGGAAGGCAGATAAGACGGAAAATATTAGAAGTGTATAATTTATTGATATAATAGCCTAAATAGCTGGTTGCGTAAACAGAATTCGATTATCGACTGTAATGGCTTGGTGGTAGATAGAAGTGATTTAAAACTTTATATCTTGACAAGGTGATTTTGCTGCAGTACCTAAGTTATAGATAATTTTGTCAAGTGATATCTTGGTGTCTCCAGGTGTTAGCTGTATCTGACGTATATAATCAAAAATATGAAAGCCCTATACCTAGTCTATAGTACAAATTACAATACACAAAGTAATTGAGTAGTCTATCAGAAAATCTAGTAGTTCTTTTAAAGATATGTATGTACCCAATGACTCTATTATACTAGCTTTTTTATATATCATAGTATGTACCCACAAACATTCATCTTCTCAAAGTGTTTACAATGTTAAGTTTAAATACTAAAATTTGAATTTGAAAATTTATCTCGTAAAAAATATCTGCTATACAAATATTTATAAATGTATGT
>CAJQZN010019924.1:0-13817 GCA_907164685.1 Colias eurytheme | reverse complement strand
AAGTGACAGTAGTACCCACCTCAACGCTTCGCTTATGAGGCGTGCAAAATTACCACAGGCTTAGAAAGCACTTTTAGTAGATTAGAGCTAAAAATAAACTCTGTAGCTTTTTTAAGATAATAGACAAGTAAAATAAAGAGAGCTTTTGTTGAATCGAGAAAAAGTCTTAATGCGCCATCTAATAACGTATTTCACAAAGTGCCATAATGTTGCAGCCACCTAGCTTTACCAGTCTTTTTAAGAAGATAATTAAATGACACCGATTAGTTTTATTAAAGAGCTCTAGGCTCTTAGAGCTGCAACCTTTGTACTAAGTAGGTACTTAGTTAAGTTTTGTGTAAACTTATATATAAATTTATATAGTGAATACCTAATACCTATCATAGAAACTTATTTTCGAAGACAAGTTCTACTTAGACTATGGATAGGATTCTCAAATTATTTTTTCTTATTAGTTTCACTAGGTACTTATTTTTACTTCTTTTTAAAACTGTATTTTACTGCATAATCGTATTTTAAATTATTTTAGGCTTATATACTTACTAATACTAATCATTAAATGCATATCTTTCTTTACAGGCGGAGCCCGGGCCAAACAAGACATTTATGTGGAAATTTTCTTGAGAACGAGAAACGCCATTCTTCATAATAAGATATATTCTTGTAAGATAGTATTTCCTATTAGATTTTTATGCTAATTAGCTTAATTTAGTCAATTATTATAAATTAGTTACTTTTAATAAACTGACTACGGAATCCTATCAAAAATTGTGTTATCTTAACCATTATAATAATTAAACCCCATACTTCACACCTTTCTACATAATAACTGGTCTCGCCGTTAACTCGATTGCGATAATTGTATTCAATTGTTTAAGACATCAATACTTTTTATCCAACTTTGTTAAAAGGAGGATTATGTATTTATGCGGAAATGTTTTTGGTATTAGCACGTATTAGTTAGTTTGATAAACACTAGTTTGAAATGAAAAAGATAAATTTACAGCTCTAGCTTTTGCTATTCTTGTAATTAAATTTTTAATTGTAAAACAACGCTCCTTCTGATATTATAATATTATGATTGTTGTATGATGATAAGATATTTATTTTTTATTTATTTAACACTTTATTAAGTAGTTGTACAAATAGGAAAACCTTAGAATTACTTACAGCTAAAAAACAAAGTACAACTAACTTGGCGGCCTTATCACTAAGTCACTACTTAGTGATAAGGCCGTAATTAACCAATAGTCAATATAACAAAAATTCTATATTCGTTAAGAACATTTTTTCGAACATCTCTATATATATTTTCTTTTAAAACCTTTTCTTTTTCTTGGTTTTTCTTGCTATTATTGTATACGTAGTATATTATTATTAGTCTGTGCTATTACTATTCTTTTTTTATATAGTGACCATGATATAGTGACCTTTTTGCTCGTTACCTTTTACCGTGGTTGCCTGGTAGTAGAGATGCTGTAAGTATGCGATACGTGTAAAATACAAGTATAATAAATTGATTATTATAAATGATTGGAATTCATTTGATACATCAAAACTGACAAATTTATGAAATGCAATCTTATCGTTTTACGGATAACATATATAATTTGTCATTTTGCATATAATTAATAATTAAATGTGAGTTTGGAGCCCTTGTTATAAAGGCAAAAGTTTCGTTTATAGTAAAAAAAAATGTCTGAGAATATCGAGAAAACGCAGCATGAAGCTTTAATTCTGAAATTCAGCACATACGGGGTATCTTATTACTACACGTGACAATATTTTTGAATCAGAAGTATCTAACGCAGAAGATAATAGTAAAACTATGTTTTGAAAGTATTTGCAAAAGGAGGCATTGTTTTCTATAATATAGGAAATTGTAACGGTCTTCAGCAGATTTTTTCATATTCGTCTATGATCAATTTTTCGTCCAATAATCACACATAAATTATCATCATACCTACTTATATGAATCCTCAAACTCTTTTTGAAAAAAAAAGAAAATAATAAACATATTTTTGTTTCTAGCAACATTGAATCAACGAATATAGTCTGTGGCAGAACGTCAAAACAACCACGTGATGTAATAGTATTTACAAATAATTGATGTACAATGATCTCTGACATGCGTTTTCGTAAATGTTCAACCGGCAAATTGTTAATGGGCCAGCAATTTATTGAGGATTATACTGCAATAATGCAAATTATACCGTACATGTTATATATTTGTGTCTATGATGTATTCGTCCTTGGAATAAATAAATAGATTTTATGGGACTTGTGCTTCATTTATTGTAAATGCCTCTACATCATTTTTAACGTTAAAACAAAAAAGTAATTTTATTCAGATGTTTAGAATTTTACTTTCGTAATTTGACTTTCATGTGCATTTAGTAATGGGGGATTTTAAGATTCATAACATAAAATTTCTGTCTTTATTATTTAGTCCTTATAATCAGCAATATCACATTGAAAAGATTATTTTCATTGGCAAAGTTAGTTCAATTCCTCCTCCTTTTTGTAGTCGGTTGGAAAGAGCTTTATAGTTTGTAAAGTTCGTCTTTGGAATATATCACTAACTAGCTGCTCCGCGCGGTTTCAACCCCGTTTCTCCACTCCTGTTGGCCATACCGTGATAATATATAGCCTATAGCCTTCCTCGATAAATGAGCTATCTAACACCGAAAGAATTTTTCAAACCGGACCCGTAGTTCCTGAGATTAGCGCGTTCGAACAAACAATCAAATTCTTCAGCTTTATAATATTAAGTATAGAAATAAGCACAATAATTGAAAGCAGAAAGCTTGTAGTAGCATTGTTAAATAATCTAAAATATCCACTTGAATAGAGAACGAGAAATATTAAATTTAGATAGCTTAGTAGAATATTTTGCGCTCATTTGAATCCCAAGTTCCACGATTCAGAATAAACTCAGAGGTGTTACCTTATTATGGTATTTAAATATTTATCATCATGACTTAATATATGTATGTACTAATATGTGAATATATTATTTTTTATATATGAAAATATAGTACGGACCACCAGGTAAAATTATTATCAGCTTGGATGTTATTAGCACAGTATTACAATATTATTTCCTTGCATCAATAAGTTATATCTCTATCTGATCTATTATATATATTATACTAGCTTCCGCCCACGACTTTGTACGTGCATCCCCGTTTTTCCCCGATCCCGCAAGAATTTCGGGAAATCCTTTCTTAGCGGATGCCTACGTCCTAACATCTACCTGCATGCCAAATTTCAGCCCGATACCACAGATTAGAGAATAGTTACCGATACGTCTAGTGGTTTGGGCTGTGCGTTTGATAGATCACTATATCAGTCACCTTTGAGTTTTATATATGTATATAGATTATATTGTGTGCACTGTGCATGTGTACCAATTTTAATTTGAATACGTTGTTCGCTCACCTATTATCGATTCAGTAATTTTATTTTTACTGCTTCTATTCATTCAAAACAAAATTCAACTGATGTTATTGCTGTAATCTTCAAATTCTAGTAAGAAAATAGGGGTATTAAAATAACACAAAAAGTCGAGTGCATGAATATTTTATTTTGTACGTTTCCGTGGAATGCATTTAATAAAACGTTCTAACTACAATATATTATTTACAAAAAACATCATCCAAAAATACAATTACTGAGTATGTGTGACTATATCACAATGAGTACAAGGAATATAAAGGTTTGAGCCTTGAGCAAATATAGGAATACAGTCAATCGAGTATTTTAACTAACATACAAAATTGTCTTGAATTTACAATATAACATAGAGCTGAACTGACGCTATACGAATACCAAAATAAACGTAACGATACAAAATGTAAATGTTTATTTTCTGTATATATATAAGAAATATACGAATCACGCGAAAAACTTAAGTACTGATTTATATTGCGTCTATGATTCAGCTTAACAAACAAACAAAAATATAAAATAAACAAAAAACAATGCACCCGAAATACACTGGTTAAATCAAACACATTCAATTCTACTAAGGAATAAATTATATTCGAATACGCTATAATTTCGTCACACGGAATGTCGCACCCGGCTGCCATTCTCAATAACCGACTAACTAAACCTAAATCTTAGATTACAATAATTTATTATTTACACACAATTTGTACATCCATCAACCGGGTATAAACCAATACGCTAATCTACTTATATTATGTATTTGGATAGACTCTTTATTCGATAACAATGCGGCGACGCGTTTCGTCCTCAATCACAATCCGATTACTGGCCATCAATGTTGGGGACGGTGACGTCACACTTTGGTGGTTAGGTCGAGCGGGTGCAGCTTGATCCGCTTGATCTGCGAGTACGGCGGCGCCTCGTCCTCGCTCGCCAACGCGCGCTCGCTCCCCGACTCCGGGTCCTCGTTATCAGGCGCTATCACCTCACTGTCGTCCGACCGCCGCCGGGCCGAACTCGATCTACCATCAGACTTCACTGACAAATCCATAGGATTCTCCTGCAACGGCGATTCGGAGGTTCTCCTCTCCGCGGGCGGCGTCGGCACGAACTCCGCTTCAGATATCACGTCTTCCTGCGGCGGCTGCGATCTCTGTTGCTTTAAAATCTCATCCAAGAAGAACCGTTTCGACGACTCCGTGTTGTGGTCGTCGATTCTAACATCGTTATTGTTTTCAGCGGCTTGCCGTAACGCCGCATGATCTAGGAATTGTCTCGAGTACATCGGATGGAAGCCGGGAGAGAACAGCAGAGGGTGGTTCGGCGCGAACGGGCTGAACGGCGGCGGCGGTAGAAACGGGGAATGTGGAAAATGGGGCAAGGATATATTGGCTAGAGGCAAATGGACGAAGTCTCTCGGCGGGGTGAGAGGTCTGTCTGGCGGTCTGGACTGTGTGATGCGAGATTTCTCGTCTAATTTGGGGGACGAGTCGCTGCGATGAGAGTCTGGGGAGCCGGAGCAAGGTTTGTAATCGTCTAAGCCGAGTAAGGCGAGTTCTTCTTTTGTTCTAGGTCTCGCTAATCCTGGGAATAGATGTGGAGGGAACGGAGGCGCCATGTGATGTGGGGATGGAGGCACTCTGGGCGGTGATTGTGTCTGCGCAGCTTGTTGTTGTTCTTGCAAGAGGCAGTGGATCTTGAACCAGTTGGAGCGGCGGCCGTAGCGCGAGCCCGACTTGGACATGCCCACCATGAGGCACTTCCGCAGTCGACACGCCTTACAAGCTGTTCTGTTCTTCTTGTTGATCACGCACTCCCCATTGTTCTTGCACTCCGTAATGGAGTTCAGATTGTTGTATGACCGCCCGAAGAACGACTGGAAAGAAGAAAAAAAGATATATTATAAATGGTATATATAAATGGTAATATCAATTAATTTAAAAGTAAAATAGTGCAAGATTAAAGTATATTTTATTCAAATGTGTTTTTTAATGTAAAAGATTGATTTACTGCTGTGTTCTAATGAATTATATTACATGTTCTCTTCATGAATAGATAAGTGCTTAATTATGTGTATAATTATGAGCGGTTAAGCTGCGTTCACACGGGCCGCTGGGCACGGCCGAGTCTGAAAGTGAAAACACGCCTTTACGAATGTCTCACGTAAAGACGTCACTTCCGTTGGAAATAGGCCACAGGTTCGGTTCCAGTCGGTTACGCTCGTTTATAAACGGTTTCGTTTTTCGACCTTGAGTTTTCGCTTAATTTATTATGTAAGACTATTGTCTACTGTGATTTGTAATAGGAAAATCTTGATTATTGGAAAACCCGTACTGAAATATATACTGTACAATGAGGTCAATTGTATTTAGCATATATTAGATAAATTTACGTAATAAGTCTTTAAAAGGATATTGAATACCTTGCTGCTCTAATTTATGATGTAGGTACCTATAGTTTCAGAAATAATTTTATTCTAGTTTAACCAAATTCTTCCACTAAATCTTAGGTAGATACAATTAAGTGGATATTAATCAGTATAAAATCATATAAATATTCAACCATTAATGAAATATGTATAGAGCAAAGAGATGTGACATTTCACCGCATTGTGTTACTTGTTTTATTTACGACAGTTTTCCATTAACCCAGAACACAATCTGGGTATAAAAGTTATATTGATATATATATTACGAATTATGACCAAATATGTATTATCCAGATTACGATTTCACAATATACACAATATTGTAAACCAAATTGCATATCGTAAATGTCAGTTCATTATTTTAAGTTTTTATCACGTTTTTACTATAAATATCCATGAAACATATTACTCATAACTACTAGATAGCGTATAGAAGTACCAAAATATTAATTAAATGTCTCTTAATCTTCACATTCAATGTTAGAAATGGGAAAATTTAATACGACATTTTAATATCCATATACAGTTAAGTTTACGAACAAAATAAGACTTTTATATAGAAAATAATTAATTTACTTTATACAGGGTTACTTGTAAAACACCATCAACCTCGCAGGACAAGATAACTATTAGCTATCATCATGAACTGTTACAACATTTTGTTCTACGACTTATGATAATTTGTTAGACTTTATTTTCATACAAAAATAAATATTCATTTAATTTTCCGTTTTAATATTATAATTTCTACGAGCATTCCAAAAATTGCGTAGACAAGATGGGAACGAGAGGGGGGAGGGGGCGTCGCGTCGTCCTTTCGATAATATAGAACATAGTCTTACAAATGTTAGGAGAGTACAATAAAAGCTTAAAAAATCGTTTAAAAATAATTTATTGCATTATGCCAAAAGTCGTAGAACAAATGTGGTTACTTATCATGTTATCTATCTTGTCCTGCGAGGTTGCTGGTGTTTTACAAGTAACCCTGTATATACGATGAAACGTTGTATGTGTAAAATTTTATACAAGTAGTTTAACGTCATATAAGTAGATAGCTATTTGAACAAAGTCACGGGGATTCAAAAGCGGTATTAAATAGTTATTTATCCGGATATTTATTAGATCACTGCGGTAGGTAGATGACCATAAAAAGCGTGGCGTAAGGTCTTATACCTTAGTTTACGATAGTCTAATGGCGTTGCAGAATTCACTCAGTTTTATGGGACATACATTGTTGTGTTTATGCGACTCCTAATGACCGGCCGCGGCTACAACTACCAGTATAATACGTGCATATTGCGTATACTATTTTGTACATGGAATGCTACCAAGATATTTTACAGCAAAAAGCGGTTAATTAAAGCTTGAGAGGAACAAAACACAGTGATTGATAGGGTGTGAAATATGTATCATTCCTATACGTGTTTTGCTTTGCTTTCAACTGTTATGAAGAGCTTTGTAAGGCCATGACATACGTGGAAAAATTTCTATATTTTTCTAGAATTTGTAACACGGTTCTGTGCTTGCATTTATACTGTTCGTACCTATATATCACAATATATATGAGGAAACATGTTTATTATAAAATTACACACTTAAAGTTACATATAACGATTGTATAATTAATATAAAAAACCAATGGATGTGTGATGAATAGCTTATTGACATATTCAAAGGTGACCATAAAAAGTTATGTGTCACATCTATTTTTAAATCAATGTGTGAATTGCAGGACTGTTTGATAAAGAACCATTATAGTAAACTAGTGGTCCGCCCCGGCTTCGCCCGTGGTACATATTTCGCAATAAAAGGTAGCCTATATCCTTTCTCGGGTATCATAATATCTCCATACCAAATTTCATGCAAATTGGTTCAGTAGTTTAGGCGTGATTGAGTAACAGACAGACAGACAGAGTTACTTTCGCATTTATAATATTAGTATGGATATACATACAAATGTTTATGTCCGAGGAATCGCGATATTTCAGTGAGTATTTCGGAAGTTGTTAGATATTATTAAGTGCAAAGGTTTTCTACTACGACGGTTAAAGATACCTCCGTTAAAAATATAAACGCCATAAAAGTGATAGAGATTATTTGAGTGACAAAAACCTCAGCATTGATTTAATCGATTACACTATTAAACTTTAATCATTATTAAAAAAACTTTCCATCCGAACTTATTATACTTTGAATGGAATTTATCGACGTAAAAAGATCCCATTATATTTTTAATGGCAGATTATTTTATGACACGACAATCAAAGGACAGTTTAGTGCTACTAGACATGTTTTCTGAATTAATGGCACGTTATATATTAAATTTATCATGTTTTATGAGCAATATATAAACATTTTATTTGAATATTTAAGCGACACTTTGAACTTTGGTGGCGGACCCTTAGACGTTAGAATTATTAACGCGCTGCAAGTGTTTATTTATTTATTTATTTATTTATTTATTTATTTAGACATACCAACAGAGTACACATAAAAATTATAACAATTAGATCTTAACAACTAACGAATATTAATGTGATGTATACACCAATTACAGGTATGCACAAGAAAACTTAAACATATAATTACGTTACTGTTATTTTAAGTGCTTAAATAAATTTAACCACAAAAATAAAATAAATAAATCGTTAAACATTTTTTTTACTGAATTTTTGTACCAAACAAGAATTTAGTAATTTTTTGTGTTTTAATGATAGTTATAATATTATGTTACTAGCGGTCCGCCCCGGCTTCGCCCGTGGTACATATGAAAAATAGATGTTGGCCGATTCTCAGACTTATCCGATATGCACAGAAAAATTCATGAGAATCGGTCCACCCGTTTCGGAGGAGTATGCAGACTAACATTGTGACACGAGAATTTTATATATAAGAGATAAGCAGTAACGTGTATGATGGTATATAAGAATTGAATAAATTGAATAGCTCGATTTTATCTGTTAGATATTTTGACAAAACTCTTATTTCTTAAATTAATAACAGCCTAGTACAAACAGCAAAAGTTAAAGAATTGACTCAAACATTTATTATTCAATTAGACTTCTTCTAGAAGCACTTTTGAAATGTCATATATTTTTAACATTTACCACCGATTTGGAAAGCAGTATCTACGGAGAATAACCATTCAACATAATCCACTATCAATTTTTAAATGAATTTGTTCGTTTAGTCTGAACGAGATAAGTTATAAAATTTTCATACAAATATGTATAACATAAACATACTTTAAATTTTCTCTACGAAGCAACATATATTTATACAGCATTTTAACATATTCCGGTACACATAGTGTAAATATAGTTTTAAAGTGAAATGGGCATTTCGCAAGGCGCATCCCGGTCTTTAGGTCAAAGGTGTAGGGTCGGTAGCCAGGTTAGCCAACACAATTTATGCACATACTTATTATAAGATGTAATGTCGTGGACGAAATGAAATATATAAGATTTAGAGCTTTATAATATAAGGTGTGGTACGACTATATTATACATATATCATCACGCTGAGACCAATAGGAGCGTAGCGGGTGAAACCGCAGATCACAGCTAGTATCATATGTTTGGAGAGTTATTTATGTGGTCTATCTTTTATACTGTTATAATATAATAGATAGTTTAAGAATAAAGAGTTTATTTTATAAACAACAAATATTCCAACCCAGTAAGTTCATGCACACGTATTATAACATAACTACATATAAACATTTTTAAAATACCCAACATAATTTCGTAAACCATCTTGCATAGCAGGACGCATTAGCATTGCAATAATTATAATGCTATAAAACTTTTCCCCCCGACTATCCGATGCTGTATATAGTTGCACACATCCACAATCCACACTATTAATTATAATATCTAGTTGACAATCAGAATACCGGTTGGTATCGTCTGCTGATTAAGTGCCACTTTCGCGGTGTTTGTATGGACAGACATAAATATGTATTTTTAGTGTTTCGCTTTGTTAAAAGGGCAAGTTGATTTTTAAACACGTTAAATAGTTTTTTAATTCGAAGTTAAAGAAGAAAGAAAATGATGTACCAATCATATTGTTCAAAAACTTACCGTTTAGAGTCATAGATAAAGATAGAGATTTTTACATAAATAGACATTTGAAGCTATCAATTTCAGGCTTTGAATTCAGATTTATCTCCACTAAGAGAAAACATCCAGTCGGTAGCCACGTAGCGTATGCAAAACCATATAAAGTAAACAATTGCATGATTGACAGATGTTCAAATGCCCTCTACCTGTAGATGTCACCTCAGTTATCTAATTTTTAATCTAATCCGCGGTATTAGAGATTCCTGTCTCGATCGACATAAGGTTGTAACTTGTATTGTTTCAAATTCCAAAGCTATGACGCGAGTGCAATCGCATCGTTTTGTATTCATGCCGCGGTGGTACATTTTGGCAACGAGTGTCGGTTGGATGAATTTTCAATCAATACAGATTGTATTGTTTGCGTGCAAGTTTTGTGTCGCTTATATTTTGTTTCGACCTAAATTTAAATAAGAATTATGTTAGTGAAGTTGAATGTCAGAATGCATATTTATGTGTTTGGCAAAACGTGTGTTGATCAGCTAATAATATCTCAACACCGTGTTTTATGCAAATTATTTATTTGAATTAGAATTAATATAAAAAAAAATATTGATTTTCTAGACATTTTCTTTCCTTTACAGAAGAAGTGTAACCTATAATTACCCTTCTACCTAATAACCTTATCTACTATTTAATTTAGTGTTAGTACATACGTCATAAATGAATTGTATTGACACTTTAAAATCAATAAATCACACGAAACAAAGAGCACACTTGTCCCATTGAAAATTAATTGAAACACGGAATATCCATACTTCAGATAGATATTTCATTTCAGCATTTCCGCAAGATGACATGTCCACCTTGAAATTACAATAATGTGGTACTCAATAAATCTACACAATAATAAATATGTTGTGTCACTTGTATATATGTGTGTGTGATATGCAAGTGTGTGTGTGTGATATGCATGTGTGTGTAACAGTGACAGATTGGATGTAACCGCGCAAAAATATGTCACGATCGCGAATCGATTTTTTTATGTCAAAATTTTATATGGGCTTGGTTATTTTTATTCGCAGGTTATGTATTCAGTTAAAATTCGGTTAAAGTACATGTTAAAATATTAAATAAATCATTACGGAACAATAAAGTAATTTTACTCTGAAATAAACATAAAGCTTTCATCGCTCTACATTTTATTCGTATTTTTTTATTTAGTTTAAAAGTCAGTCCCGTATTATAGCCTAATCATAAGATATGGTTAATAATAATTTATTAAAATAAATAAATGATCTTTATAAACTTTTAAACAAGACAATCAGATTGACGAATTACTACAAAGCTCTGACTGGACTCGTCCATCATCCACCAAATATAACCAGCGTGTGAACTATTTACGAACTTTAACCTTGGCTCTACAAAACTTTCGGTATAATTATATTTAACAACGCATTCAAAAAACCACCCTATTCCTTGTAAATACGATTCATTTTTAAACATCAACCTCACCCTAAAGTTGTATCGAAAAATTGGACTTTATTACGTTGTGATAAAGTTGATTTTCGATTGTAATATTAAAAGTGATGTTCAAAGAATGCGCACGCGTCAAGTCACATTTGTACCCAGAAGCAGCGACCTGAACATTCAGTGTTTTGATTGCGGCTGACATTACGATACAATCGATTATTCGGTTAATCGGAATCGATGCAACGATACATCGATTTTTATGATCTATTTCGGCCGTTTTTAAATCCGTGATATGAATTTGAGAATGGGTTGAAAGTTGAAACCTTTATCGTTCGGAAATATGACGAGATGAAAATTCTTATGTTTATAAGTGCGACTATGACGACGATATTGAAAAAGAAGCAAACTTCCTTTGAATTTTAGTATAATAAAATTAGTTAAATTTATGCGTTTATTCATGTTAACGAATAAACAAGCTAATCTATCATTCAAATATCATCAATACTGTTTAATTTGTCAGTTTACAATGTAAAATTATCATACATGACTAAATTCTATGCAAACAACATATTGTAATAACCCTATTACTTACTTCAAATTATTATAATTTCATATACGAAAGACCTTTCAAATTGACATTGTGATAAACAAACACATAACTTAGTAAAGTGCAGGTGAATACGCGTGACAAGTTATGTGTAACAAAATAAAGATCACATATTCGTGATGTGAATAAAAATGGCCGAATACAATGTGTCAATACACAGGCGCAGTTACAAAATAATGTTAATTGTCACTTGATATTAAGGGCAGGCAATCAAGATGTATTAAAACTAAAACATTTTATTATTGGACTATTATAATTATAAATTCTAAGACTATTAGGTCAGATTTAATCTTTGTTTTGTAAATTTGAAATGAAATTGTAATTTGTAATCTCAGTATTCTGAATTTGTAATACCTATAGATATCCATACCTATTTTTAAATGAAACTGTGCAGTTTTTCTGTTAGTAAACGATATTTTAAAATAGCACCATTCATACGTATTTCATATAAATGAGGATTATAAATTATAATATATCGTAATTTTATAGAAAGTAGTAAATTTTACGATCTTCTAATTATAAATCGCACATATTAATAATAAACAGCATATCCCTTTCACTTAATCCAAAAACAACTTTTAGATCAACATTACGGTTCCTAGCAATCTAGGTACATAGAGATTAATTTAATTTAATCACATTGAATGGTTTCAAGTCGACCAAACCCTGTTCGTTCAGCGCTGTCATTCGCAGATACAATTCCAGTAGTATCTAAATAGTATTATATTATCTGTGGCAGTACTTAACCCGCGAGTCAACATTGTCTCATTAACTGGGCAAGGACAGGCGAAGCTCAAGATAACATTCACAGGAATTATATTCCGATTGAGAGCACATCGAAATTGCGGTAACGCACGCGACGAACCGTCGGGTGTCGTAACCGACCGCAATAAATCACGGCTACTAATTTGTTTTTAAAGTCCGCGATTATCTGTGCATTGTGTAGTCTGTGGAGCGGCTATTGTCAGCGGAGCGCGGGAGTCCAAAGGAACCGCGCCGTAATTTGTCACTCGTTTCAAAAACAACTGCTTTAATGGCTCTGCACCGAATTAATTGTTACTTAATTGGCTTGAGCGCTTTATTGCTTCAGTTGTATTGTCATTTTATATAGATCTGTAGCGTGTTCGACGCTAACGTGGAATTAACAATGAATTAAAAGAGATTTGGATCGAAATGTGCCGGTTCATTTGCGACGGCCGTCAACTCGTTGAAACAATAAGCACTTCGCAATGTTTACGGGCAAATCGATTGGTCGCGATCTGTCGCCATGGTTACTGTTTACTCCTTTGATGTACTGTCGATCATTGTACGCTAAGCGATATAAAAACAAAAGCAGTTATGCAAAACGTTAGGCAGTTAACGATTACAACGCAGGTATATTAAGCGTATCGATTTAACAAATACGATAAAATTGCAACCGTTTTAAATAATTATTACGATGCTTTCCCTTTAATAAAACACGTTATTTGTAAATTATCACATTGTATATCAGCACATAATTTCGTTACTGACATTTGATTTAAGTATTTTGTTATTGTTTATGCGTACGGTGTATTTTGAAGTGTTTACTAAATTAAACATATCAAAGATTATGCTATTTAAAATGATTAACTGAACGATTATGATTTAATGGATTGACATTTACGATCAAATCAAATCACGCTAAAAAAATAAATTAATTGATTTTTGCGAACTAAAATTATTCAGGTGACGATATATCCGGGTGAGAATTAAATGATAAATGAATGTTATCGAAACCTTAACATTTCGAATAAAACGATACGGATTATAGTTTTTT
>CAJQZN010019923.1:0-19491 GCA_907164685.1 Colias eurytheme | reverse complement strand
TCACAACACATTGACAGAAATGTTGCAGTTCTTATATATAAACACCCTTTTTGCATGTGGATATAAAATTGACTGCTTTTGCCTACAATAGCGTTCATTTATAAATTGAATTGAGTTTAAAAAGGTTGTGCGAGATAAAGAATTGCAATCAATATCTGCTGACTTATTTAAAAAATTACGTTTCGTACGATGATTTTTCGAGAATATTCTCCAGTTATTGTTGATGTGTTTTATATATATTTTAATCTTGTCATTCGAACCATATCATATCGAGGTTACATATTGTTAATTGTAATCTTATAAACGTGCCGACAAATTTATCTATTTCCACTTAAACAGTGCGAACTAGAAAAGAATATCGGGTTGAATATTAAAACATCCAAACTGTAATCGAAAATTCTAAACAAGCGAGAGAAAATTGTTTGATAAATGTTGACAATAGACAAATTTGCTTGGCGTTTATTACTATAAAATTTTAGCGGGAGTTTATGTTTGAACATCTGTCCCACAATGCTAACACATAGTGTGAAACGGCGTGAAGGAAAAAACTTCCAGCGCATTTATTAATTTTGCCATTGTTAACAATTTGCGATTGTCCCGGAACCGCTTTTTGTTTTCACGGGAAATTTTTCATTCTCACTCTATTTACGTTGTCAGGAATCTCATAAAAGTGTATAACGTTTGATTTGATTAACTACGCGTAAATTATTTATCTTCCTTAATTGTGACAGTAAATCATAACATGAAATTTATAACTGGATAATTCGTAGAGAAAAGTAGGGATAAGTATACCTAGTACCTACATATAATTTTGTTTCATATAAATTTCTATTACTTTGTGATACAAATATGTGAGGTGTTACAGTGTGTGTTGATACAGAAAGGTTTTTATTAAATATTTACTCAGTACTTCCGTTTGAATTGTTTAAGATAACGAAGCAACATAAATACAACGGTAGATGCCACCTAAGAAGTCAAAACAAAGACCTTTGGTTTATTTTGAACTACAACTTCTAGGAACCCTTCTATGTAGTTTTAAGAATCCGTGCCGTGTTTTGGTTTTTTCATCGAGACGAAATAAATGTCAAGGTTAAATGTTCTTTTGGCATCGATGTATTAAATATAGTATTTTGCTAAGGTATTTTGCGAATTCATGCTAGAATAAATCACATAGATCGTCCGAAATTATTTCTACCAGTCATTGCAGAATACAAATACAATTTACTACGTGTTTTATTTAACAAATGGTTACAATAAATCGATTTTTACGATTTTAGATAACAATCAACATCGTTTTTATTAACAAAGCTGTAGTTTCTTTCAAATCGTGACATCATGATCAGCAATGAAATTCTGGGCACGTCGTTAAAAGTTGTAAAAATTACCAAAATCAGTCCAGATGCACGCTACCAATATCTTATCATTAAATCATGTTTATTTCACAGCAATAAAAAAGATATAAAAATTCATTAAAAATCACAACACACATTGAGCTTCACGATTCGTACAATTTATATGACCATAAACTTTTTACAAGGAGAATACGAATAAAAAATTAAGGATTCTTGTTAAATACAGCGATTTTGGGATCGTGAGGTATAGACTCATAAAACATTGACCAGCTTAATAAAATAAAACGGAACAGGTAACTACATGATTTCCAAGTATCTTATCGAACCTACTTCCACTAAATAGTACCTAAATAGTTGGATATCGGATATGAAATAATTACTTTTTAGAACAAATTTCATCATCAAATGCATGATGATATTAAACAGGCACATAGTTTCATCTATCATCAAAAAAAATATAAAAATTTATCTACTTCTACTAAAATACCAAAATTAGTCGGTCATCCAGTCCGATTTCCAGTCCAGCAATCCGAAGGAAGGGTAGTAAAACATTATTATTTTTTTTTTATTAAACCATATTTACAATTATTTCATTTCTAATTAATTATTCATTTCAAATTTTCTATTGAACTGACCTCACCTGTCTATAATACAATATTAACATAATGGTACATTTGTCTACATGGCACTAATTTAAGCCAATTGGGTGTACGAGCACATGAGTACTGTTCAATTCTGCGAAGGATCGGAATATCCCTTTCTAGTTTTTAGAAATTCTTTGCCTGAAGTAAAACTGAAGGATAAAATTTATAATTATACGTGTTTAAACTAGTCCACAACTGGTATTTTTTTTTGTCCGAGATAAATTTACTGTCATGTCTAGGTACTCTAGTTATAGTCTTCAATATTTTAAGTAAGTATACTTTTAGTAAGTCATTAAAATGTTATTCATTAAAATACAGCATCCTTTCGACAATCAACGACCGCATTACCAATTCTTCTGCAAAAACGTTTATAAGCACAATGTAATTTGATACAAGCCAAAGTATATGGAGGCTCTCGCATTAATGGAAATTCCTCGTTAGACCGGTGATTTGCATTCATTTTTATTTGCCAAATTGTGTTGAAAGAAACATGTTTAAAGAATTATCCGCACGCAACATTGTTCAAAACCGGGCTATGATAACATGTTTAGGAATTAGGATTTTGTTTTAGTACATAAAGATATAATATTAAATGTGGCTATTAATGATTTTACGCTAAATAACAATAGAATTTTGATGAACTCGCCCGAATTAACCGAGATATTGACGTATTGTTATATTATATCTTAGCTTTTATACATTTAAATGGGTTTCGTATTAGACTTTAGTCTATCACAAGCTGTCTTGATTCTATTGTTAAACTTAAGCCTTCCTTTATCTTATTGTGTCTATAGATAACAAGACTCATTAAGGCGTTTCGGGGCTGAACTAGTCAACTTATTACTCAATATAGACTTGGCTTAAATAACTGAAATAGTAGTCATACAAATTCCATTATTCGGAATAGTTAGCAGGCTTCAGTTAGCAATGATTTATTCAATCTGGGAGAGAAAGTTGTGACACGGATATACAAGAAAAATGTAATCAAACTCGTCCCTTTAATTTAAAGAGAAACGTTGGGTTAACGGTAAATAAAAATTTGATCTTAAGCCTTCAGATAACACCTACGCGGTTAAGGCAATCAAGAAAATTCGATGCTGGGCTCATATTGCCACTTATTACATACGACGGTGGTTAAATGAACATCGTTTGGCATTTTCTGTATTACATGTAAGTATATTTATACATTTTAATGGATATCTGTATTCATTACTTTAATGCTGAGCAATTATGTACAGGTGTTGATGTCAGATGCTTATAAATGATAAAATTATATTAATCAAGAAATTATTTCACTGAATTCTTCAATAAATATAACTTATTAAGATTTAGATAATTATTTATAAGTGCATGTTTGCGCTAAATATAAGGTTATAAACTTGAAACATGTTTTAATGACTATCAATTATTTTTAATAGTACAAGTAGGTAGTTAACATCATATGTTATAGCTGCCTCAAACAGTTAATTGAAAAAAATATACACATTTATTATAGAAAGACTCGATTACAGACTCTTAATCCTTTGGAAAACCTATTGTAACGATTTCACTTTTGTTGAATGTAGGTTTGCGCGGTGTAACCAGACAAACACGGTTGTTTAGCGAACCAATTTCACTTGAACCCACTATCATGTTTACTTTATTTATAACATTATATTCAATTTAATAATTGCGATAGTGAAATAGATAACTTTGTTCAATACTGTTTTATTTTACTCCCTAGAATAAATTATAGATAACACATGTTTCAATAACACATTTGTTTCTTTACCGATATCTTAAATTACATAGAACAAACAAAACGTAACAATAGATTTTCCTTCCCATATTATAATGTCGCAAAATTCTCGAATTAAAAATGAAGATATAATTGTCGTTTGTTCAAAAGACAATTAGTTTCAAATAACGGTCAATTAAACGGTGGAGATAAACCGAAAAGAATGCTTAATGAGTGAAAAGAATTTATAGAGTCATAAAATTTTTAACGTGTGATCGTCATTTGGGCTTCTATAAAGATAGACTTATCGACTGGTGCAAGGTTTACGCTTTCATCATTACACTTAAACGGAGACAACTTGATTTGTTGACTTTTACGACTTCACCGATACCACATAAACCGATTATATGATAATGAATTTTTGACTCTCGTATAGTAAAAGTTCTGCTCAAATGAAGGCTGTCTGTCGTTAAGCGGCTTGGAATATTGTTCGAGATCCCTGCAATTTATTGACCCAGTTTCAAAGCATCCTTTTAATATTCAACATCAAACTTTCGTTTAAACTATGTGCAAAAATTTAAGACTCCGAATTACTGTCGCTTTGTATGCTATATTGCTAAAAGGAAATTATTTAGTTGGAAAAAATGCAATGACGTTGGATTATTGGCTAATCCATACTAATATTATAAATGCGAAAGTAACTCTGTCTGTCTGTCTGTTACTCAATCACGCCTTAACTACTGAACCAATTTGCATGAAATTTGGTATACAGATATTTTGATTTTTGAGAAAGGACATAGGATAAGTTTTATCCCGGAAATCCTACGGGAACGGGTTTTTCTTTGAAAACGCGGGTGAAGCCGCGGGCGGAAAGCTAGTTACCTATAAGATAAACTGATTGATACTCCGTGACTTTTCACGCCTTTATATACGTGTCCTGCATCTGTCAAATGCTAATTTTCATGCTACATTCAAGAATGATACCTATTGCAAATTTTTTGTCGATGCTATTGTAGGTACTTTTTGACGAACAGCTTCTTCTTATATCATTTTGCATATAACAGGATCAGCTAGTATGAATCTAAGTTGTTTTTTATTATATCCTTATCCATTTTGTATGTTAAATTAGATATTATTTTCACCAAACTACTTCTATAGGAACCTATGTAAAACGTTTTTATACAGCACATAACACACTAAAACAATAGTATTCGACACAATTAAATTAATTAACTACCAAAAAATAGTCCACATAAACGTAAAAATATGTTAAATTCACGAAGGGAATTCCTTAGCCTACACTTATGGTCTTTCGATACTTATCTCATTAAGTTTGCGTGCAAGAATTAAAAACGTACTCACGCACAGTACCTGCCTTCATATATTTTTTAGGTTTCACCACCTAGCATCCTATAATCCATACCGTCATTAAGGAGTTATTATACTTTTATACTAATCCATACTAATATTATAAATGCGAAAGTAACTCTGTCTGTCTGTCTGTTACTCAATCACGCCTAAACTACTGAACCAGTTTGCATGAAATTTGGTATGGAGATATTTTGATACCCGAGAAAGGACATAGGCTACCTTTTATTGCGAAAAATGTACCACGGGTGAAGCCGGGGCGGACCTCTAGTCTATGTATAAAGAACATATCTATTAAACAACCATCAAACAGCCTTAGTTTTTGTTCTTAGATCTGAACATCGCAACTTACGTTGAATAAAGATAATTCACTTTTCTATCTTCGAAAGATTTTCCTCCACGAAATGATAATAATTATCTCATAACTCTATTAATATTACGCGAATAAGCACGTAACTGGTAATCTTATTAATATTCGTTGATAATGTTTATTTAATTATTGTTAACTAGGATATATTAACGCCTCGATAAACGTTTGTGAAAGGGATAATGTTAATACATTATAATCAATCCGTACATTTCTGTATAGAATTGGCTGTATAGAGGAAACGATTCATCAAAATAGGATCGAATAACAAAGCAGGAACTATCAGTTACGGTTTATGGGGGTGGTTATTGCAGATCTAATGGCATCTGCCTATTTATAAATTCATTCTAGAAAGTTCTTAAGCAACTCTGTAGTGCTTATGCGGTTATTGTCTTCAAACACGAACGTTTTGTTATAAGATTAATCGTATTGTGTTTAGTCACATTTTAATTCAATATAGAAACAATTCTTAAACAGCAAAGTAACTTAAATACCCGTATATAACATACCAAACGAAAAAGTATCATAAACATTATGGCGGAAATGACGGAAACTTTAATGGGAATTTTAATAATCCATAGAACACAAGTTTAAAGTGTAACTGTGAAACTGTTAGATTTCATCAATTCATACTCCAATAAAATTCAATCAATCTGAAAAGTCGCAATTTTAAAAAATGATACACCGATATCGCGCCGGAACAATGCACAACAATGGACGTCAACACGACATAAATATTGGCTAATAGTCGGAACTACGATATTGATACCCTGACGATATTTGTCAGTGCTTTGTGAGCAGTTCCGCCGGTAATCGCTTTACAAATGGACAGGGGCAAAAACTAACGGATTGTTTGGGATGAACGCATAAAGGAATGTTCCCAGGTAGAGGGTGGATCAGAATCACACTGTAAACATGTGAATGTGATAGTTTGCTGCGGGATTATTTATGCAGTATTCATTAAGTTGGACGGTGAAAACGGTATTCACTTTTCGCGATTTTATAATTAAACTTTTATAAAGCCAAGCCGGTTTAAATGCATGTTTTTTTTACTTTGTAAATTAACCTGCGTTAATAGGAGTATCATTTAATTTTCGAGTTTCTTTTATTTTTTGTTTATTTCAAAGCAAAGCTTTGTATTATATCTGTTTGTGTCGAGTTGATATCACAAAAGAGTATTGTGTTAATGTTCCATTCAAACGAATTAATTTTACTGTGTAAACATTATTCAGTATTAATAAGTTAAATTCTTCTCTGTTATTATTCTTGTGTTAATCGGAAAAGCTTTCTGCTTTTTTAAGGAATATCAAGAGCACAAAGGCTACACCTTTTACTCTATATATATAATATGTACACTAAACAATGCGACGAATGCGTCGTATAGGTCTTGGCTTACGCTTTACTCCAAACAGGTTTCAATACTATGCTTTAGAAACCGGTAAAAATCACCATGAGTAATTACAGCAGGCTCATCGTTTTACAATTTCATCCTGGATAGATAATCCATTTTTTTGTAATTCTATTACATGTTTCTCATATAATCAAATTGCACTAGAGGTACGGTCTATCTATCTATTACATTTTGATACCTTTTTCAATAAAAAAGTGAATCCATTAAACATGAAGTGCATCTAAAAACTATTCCAAATATGGTTACCTATGGTCATTTACTTTTGATTTTTTGAAGTGAAACTACTTTAGACGCATTGAGAGTAATATTAAAAGGTCGCGTCATGGCAATACCGTTACGTGATGAAGAAAGGCGACGATTTTGGTTTCTTTAAATCTTGCCAAAGAGTTTCACTTCTGACACGTGTGCTCGGAACACACGCTACTGAGAAATTATTAATTTAAATCAAATGTTAAATCAATATTTGAGTTACCCTTTAAAGGACAAATCTTTGTTGGACAAATATTTATGAAAGATCAACATCTGATAAAAGATTATAATCCTCTATCAAATATTTATTGCAAAGAGATTTTTAAAATAGATACTGAAATGTTTGTCAAAGCTTTAAAATTTCAAAAGTCCATCTAAGGTATTAACAATTTTGCATAAAAGTGTAACATCGCCAATAACCCGCTGAACATTTTACTGCTTTAAAATTTATAGCCAATGTCGTGAAAAGTTCTACAACCTCAGTTTCTATGAAGTATGTAAAATATTGCCATCCGTTAGAACGTCAGTAAATCACGTTGACCGCGTCGTATTTATTTTCCTTTCAGAACCTAGGTCGTATGAGTTACATTGTAGGAACCTAAAGATCCATTGTAGCTTGCTAGAGCTATTACCGCGTAGTCGTTACGAAAATTATTAGAAACAACGTATTGTCCTAGTCGAAACAAAGAAATACTCCATAAAAAGTGCTATGAAGCTAAATACTTCGCTACTAAGGAAGTAATGAAGTCTTGAGGTATAATAACATGTATTTGAAACATGTTTTTGTTGAAGAGCAGGTAAAGTATTGGTCATTTAGCATTCTCGCTGACGATAACAATCTTCGGTTTTAAATTTTACAGCAATTACGGCATTCCCGGTAAGCGCTAAAACGCTGGTTTTGTATACTTTTTAAATTGCGAAATTGTTTTAAGTGCCGCATTATTGGCCGTTGCATTTTCTCGTGAAATTTTAAAAGGTATGCACATTCAGTTATCAGTTGGATATTCAGTTGGGTTCCGTTTAAACCAACATTTTTTAAAGACACACTTTGAAATAGTAAGAATAGTATTACTTACTAAATTATTAAGATAATTTTTGTAAGTACCTAGCTATAAGTGCTTACTTCAAATAAGTTACACAAGAAATCAATTTCTAAAACGACACAACTTTACTTTTAATAACTAGCCCAACAACTAAGTTATAATTTAATAATTAAATTAATAAAGTAGGTAATGTAGCAATCTTGTTATTTAGATTTCTATGGTGGCAATCAAAGGAAAGTGAATTTTCTCCAATCCTTTTTATTAGTTATGCTTTTAAATAAATTTCATCAGTTTCAATAAAGCTTAAAATTTATATTTAGTCAGAGATGATTATTTAGATTTCGGTAAATACCTTCGTTAATTACTTACTCATTTATGTATGTGTAGAATAATATAATAAATGGCTTTGTAAAGTCAGTTAATTTCAGACCGATTGATTGATTTCGAAGAAAACGAAATCGATACACATGTAAAGAGGAATCGTATTACTAATTAGCGCCTGGGGCAGGTATAGCAGGCGTTGCGATTTATCGTGAAAGCCAATTTAGAGTTGGGAGGCACGCGATTACAATCTTCTCACGACAGGAAAGGCGCGCGAACTCCTCATCTCCAGGGAAATCACGCACGCAACAAACTTTATATCAACGCGTCCGAGACTTCACGCCTGAAGCGGCCAACATTCTTTACCACACACAGTTCAAATTCAAAAGAAATAACAACTAGGCGCGGGCAGTGCCTCTACTCAGCCTCGCCTCATTAAATACTTTTGCCGCCACTCTACACACTATTAGGTATGTTTACAAATCACAAACACAAATCACAGGCAGCCGCGAGAAGCACTGCCAGTTCCCACAACAAATTTACACTGACCGTTGTCGAATAAGGCTGCAGGCTCAAGCGTATTCCATCTTGAGCAAGACGTTCCCGAAGAAGACGCTTCAACTGGATACGTGGTATTTTCACTAACTCCGCTTTTCCCTCCTCATATTCGTCAGCGTATTTTGCCGGTTCCACGGTTGCCACTGCCTGTTCCTTGCGGACTTCATCGTCACAACGGCAGTCCCGAGCAGCAGCAGCCTCCTCCAAGGTAAAATACACAGCCGCTGCACCTTCTTCTCTCAAAGTTCTCACTGAGTGCAAAAGTCTCTGACGATGTGCAGGGTTAAGAACTCCGATTGCATCCAGATCGGGTTCTCCGACCTGTTTGCAAATTTCTAAATCATCGTAACCATTGTCAATAAAGCTTTCCGCGTACTGGCCCAGGTGAAGCGATCGTAACCACTCGATTACGATGTTTCCGTTCGTCGACGAGGCCATATCGCGTCAAAACACGCGGGACATCACAAAGCGTGCTCGCTTCGCGGCAGACGGCGAGAAACTGGCGACTTCGCTCCCCCATTCCCCCTCGCCCCTCTGTAAGCCGCGGTCGCCGCCCCTAGACCTACGTGCTTTTGCTTTTTGACATTTTGTAGCATAATCGTTTCATAGAGGTGCGCGACGCGGCTCACGCCATGCTAAAGGTGCTTTAAAATAATAAATTGTTTACATTATTCAGCGGTCAAACTTATTGGAGTTTTGTTTATGGCACCCAAAGCCAAGAGCTTTTGGTTAATGTTCTGAAAAAAATACTTTTGAATTTTGAACCATTTTACTGACAGTTATTGACAGTTATTATTGTTATTTTATAGATTTCAAATATTTTATTCTTGACATATTTGTAAGTACAAATATGTATAAGTACTATAAGTAAGTATAGTACTAGATCCCACAGCAGGATAAAACCAAAATTTTGTGTATAATTTATAATCAGGAGAATATAATATATCGACTAGGTTGCCAGTCAAAATTTGGCTGCAAGCATGTTGAATCGATTTTTGGGAAAAAATTTCGTTCACTTGTTAATGATCTCTATCACCATTTATTAATTTATATCTCTATCACCATTCACGCGTAAATCTCTACAATATTATCTAATTAATCTTATACCGTGAATATTTACTTTGTTTATATGTTCGTCTGCATCTGCAGTGTACCTGCGTTCTTCTCGACCACGTTTTACAATTCAAAGCGAATTTGCCTCTCGAAATAGCGTAAGGCCTATTTACAAGGCTGAGTCCATAATCCGACTACGTTGCGATGTAATCCAACGTATTACACCATGCTATTGGCAAAATCACGTACTTATGGCGCCTTTTCGTATGTGATTTTAATTTTTAAATATAATAAATATTGTGTTAAGTATTTGGAGTAAACAACATTATTATTGAAAACATCTACAGTATTGATACTATAGGATTTTACAAAAAAAAAAAAACACTTACAGGATTATTTGTTTAAACTTTATAGAAAGCTAAGTTATACATCGTTAAAATAGACCCGTCAGATCAGAAGGTCACCTTATCTTTATTATTTCTTATTTGAAATACTACAAACTACAAGTCAAGGGTTCAATAGTAGACAAATGGCATACACTTTTCAGCAGATTCGAGTTTACTTGCGTGAAATCAAAGAATTTGCCTATGAAATATCGCACGAAATTAATCAAAGAATTCTACGTACCCCTATTAAAATAGCAATGTATATTCTACATGTTAAACACATAGTATGTTGACTCAGTACAGAGTTAATTACCCACAAACGGGGAAGCGATGCAAAGTTTACTTTTGCTAAAGCTGTTACTCATTAAACTTCTTGAACCTGTTTTATCTTATTTCGGTAACTGAAACTACGAGTGTCGAGGTTTATTTAAGCGAACGCAACTTTCTTAATAACTTTCCTCTTGCTTTATTAATTATTTTAAGAGAAATTTCCTTTTCAATTTTTTTCACCGTGATTGTGAATTGAGCATTGACTGGCGCAAAAGGTTTTTCTATTTTACTTCCATTGTTTCAAGTTTGTGATTGAAACAGAAATAAAATGATATCTAGAGTTTATTTTTTTAATTTCTTTTTATTGTATCTATGATTATAAAAGAAAATTCTAATGAAACGTAATAAAATTAGGTACAATACTTACACAGTTGACAGATATATACGTACATACTTACGAATTTTAGCATGACAGACGTTAATTTTTATTTAATTTATTATTGTAATTTCATCCTCCATCCATGAAAGCTCCAAAAAGCTCCTTTTAAAATAACTTAAACAAAATACCTACATATACCTAAATATAAAACATATAGATAGTGGAACATGGCTACGTGGTTAACTGATCGCTGCCGCTGAGTGTAACCACCCACGAACATCAGAAGTCAGACTGTCACAGAAAGTTTAAATTTATCCAAAAATAGCACCTTCATAAATAAAACTACCTAACTACTCAGTAAACGTAACTGCTTGCTCCACTTTTATATTCAGACTCTACGTTTGTCAATAATAGTATATAAACAGAATTCAATAAGTCCCACCTGAAATATCCCCACGCAAAACATTTTCCAAATCCTATCTGCATTTTATTAATTACTAAAACCAACAAAACATTCACATTTTCTAATCGTAGTAAAACAATACAATCTAGGTACTTAAATGGAATTACCCATACCAATAAGAAAAATATATAACCGTTTCAATTTAAATATATGTACGTATTCCGTTTAGTAAAATGAAATGATAAGGCAAGCTGAGGTTATCGCGACATTTTGCTATCTCCGCAGATAGGCTAGCCTCAAGATTATTTGCCCCAGTTTTGAGCTCGTTCAACTAGTATGGAGCCTAGGGAGAATTAAGAAACCTCATTTTATTGTACTGTTCAGATTCGCTGACTGAAACCTGATACAAGTAGAATTAACTGATTTTATGTTGAAATATAACATTTATGTAACAGTAAAGCACTTAAAACGTACCTCAAGTCCTCAAATCGTTGAATATATAGGTCAATTACTTTTTGATTTGTAAAGCGCCAACATTTTACACAAAACAAATGTGTATTATGAGTTATGAGTAATGACGTTTAGGCATAATAAGGCTCTATGCTGGAAAGCTTATTCATTTTTATTTTCCCAAATTTTTTATGTAGGTGTACCTATTTGTATATGAGAATTGATTTTGGTTAGATATTAGACGAAAAGGATTAAAATTCAAGAAATGTATGGATGAGATAGAGCCAATATACTTAATTTTAAAATATGTAAAAGTTTGTCAAAATTAAATCTTTGATTTTTGCTTTAGGATGGATACATTTGAAAACATTTTTGAATTACAAAATGTGTCTGAAAGCTTTTGTATATAAATGAATTCCTTAATACCTGGTGTGGTGTGCTTGATATAAAACATCAAATTCGTTTTAAACCAGCATCACTTGCAGTTGTTTAAGCAGATGCTTGGAAATACGACAAGCACTCTAGGAAATATCTCCAGACTGGGAACATAAGCGTTGGAAATTGCTCACATGCGAAGCATGTTTCAGCTTATTTTGGTTTGTCTGCAATCCTGCTCAAAGAGATGTTGGTAATGTATATCTTTGCTAATGGCGGTACAGGTGACAGTTGAGTTTGTGTTTCGTTTCATTTATTTGCTAAATCGTTTGCAAATTCAGTAATATAAGAATTTTAGGCTAGTTAGCTATTTGCAGATAATGTCACAAGCACAAACATCGTTTTTTAACATTTTCAGGCGTATAGTTATGAACAGAACTTACTTATACCTCTAATATCCAGTTGCTAAGAAACCAGACGTTAGTGTCGTAAATATTGTGAGCCTTAAAGAATAACAGAAACAGATAATGAATAAAAATTCTTTAGATAAATAATTGTCCAATCTTAAAAGATAGGTACATAGTGTATGCAGTTTATATTTCACTTTCTCACTTCTGTCGACTGAGGTAAATCGAGAGTGAAATCAAATGTAAAATTCTTTGAAGCTTTCATAAAAGCACGGTTGTGCACTGTGCAGTCTTAAAACTAGCTGGCTATTTCTTATTTGTATTATACAAGAACCTTAAATCTTTATTAATTCAGTTGTTAAGATTTATATTAGAACGTGTGCGTTAAAAATTCTATCCATTTTATTTTTTGTTATTATTGAAATTACGACAGAAAAGATACTTGTGACCAAAAATTACATGAAATCAAACAATAATACTACTCATGATGCTATGAAACATGAAGCCCGTCATATCATATTGCGCTTATTATAAATTGTACTGAACTGAATATATGAGAATTGAAATGCTGGGATTAACACGAGTACCTATAGCCATTCACGATAAATAAATGAAGCCAGTAGTAATTAATTATGAATCTGGGTCGATGTTTAATAAAAATATATACCTATGCTTATTATTTTGCTTTTCTATTATTTCGTTTCGTTATTTCTTTGTGATGTTTCCATTGTCTTATATACCTATTAATTGTTTATTTATATGCAAGGACTAATCACTAAACGATGATTGAATGTTGCTTTTTAATTTAAAATATATCAGTGTCAACTTTGTAATTCAGATACTAAAATATATGATACATTCATACATATTATCTTTATTTTTATTACATCATATTATACATTCTTAATGTAGTTTCTGCGTATTCCACTTACTATGCTATAAAGTTCTGGATCAGTTAGTTCATCATACAACACAGACTAAACAATAACAAACGTGGAATAGAAATGAACATTTCAGAAATTGCTACATGTAAATCAAATGTTGGAAACTTTGGAGTAAACTTGACCTTAAACTCTATGGTTCATATTCAGTTGAAATCAATGTTGATCGAAAGTTAATTTACATTGAGTCCACGTTATTTTTTATCGCCATTCCATGAAACATCACCTCGTTACAGAATCTACTGAAATGTGGGCAATGAAGCACAAATAGACAATAATATTAGTTGAGTGTGATTTTCGGTATGAAAGCACCAATTATCGTGAATTGCTGTCATTTTACCCGATACAGACTTGAATGTTTATTTATTCTTTTGAAGTCAAATAGTGCCTTAACTCTTGGGTATGTTAGCATTTTTAATTTAAATAAAAACAAGCCTAAGCTGGTTAATGTAGATTCTAGTCTTCTGGTTAAAATTTTAAATGTTTAGATAAAAGTCGTCATACTGTAAAACGAATTTAATATTATTATAATGTATGTATGAGCAAATACTGACAGAGAATATTTCTGTCGATTAAACTCTTCGTTGTTCTACAAAAATTGGGGTGAACGTTCGAATAAAAACCATATGAAATAAAGAGGGGGATGAAACCCGGCTAATACACTTTTGTAGGCTTTTCGAGGCTTTCTTATCGGAAAACCTCTTGTTATCTCTTTTACTCAAGCAATGAGGAAATAAAGTGATATTCTTGACAAAGTTCGGAAAACGAATTCACACAAATTATTTGGGTAAGCCTCTTTGCTTTTGCCTTATGGTGAAATTATCTATGATATTGTTTTTATTATCGCTTTGGAAATATGTGCCTGATTTTATTACTGGTTTTTAAGACTACATTCTAGGGCATCAGATTTTTCTACTTCTAATAGTTTAAGAACTTAATAAGACATTCAAAGAATCATTGGTCAGACGTAAATTGTGTTTCGAGAAATATGTTCAAATAATAAATTGCCCCATAAAAATGACTATAGTCGGCTATAAATATATTTCAAGCGCAAAGAACGGTTAATGCAAATATAAGTACGGTCACCGTCCATTTACTTGCACCAGTTTCAGAATGTTCGCCAACGATATCAACAAATCTTGCAAAGGAACTATTCAGGAACTACAATATTTCGTTTTATGTTCAATTTCCATACGCGGTGGGCGTGAAGAACTTAATGGAGCACAAGATTGCACCGATTCGGCTGCCGAAAAGATTTTTTGAAAGTCGTAAACTATTGCCTCTGGATCTTACCCTATTTTTTCTTCTTGACGTCGCCCTCTCGCAATCTGTATGCATAACTTAATCCAGTGACCCACTTAGCTTTGTTAGAAGTGGCTGGGAGATTTTACAAAATTAAATGTTAGTTTCTTATTCTACGGTTCTGAAATGAATTGAGAGTGAGAGACTAGATGCAAGAATCTTGAGCAACGTTTTATTTGATTCAACATAGCTACTTATTTACCTAACTTATTATTACAATGTTACAATAAATAGTTTGCGTAATTACTTATTTCTGTTTCCATCATCATCATGTCCATATATGTTCATACTGAAAGGAAACAGAGGGTATCTAAGAAAATTTATATATTCTGTTCCCGGTAGAAATAAAAAATATGAATCGACGAATGTGGTATTAAGTATCTAGATTCTGTTTATAATATTTTGAGCTTAAATTAATACCACCACCGCATCTGTTCCTTTTGCTTATTTTTGAACTACTTATCGTCGTAGAAAATATCAAATTTTGTATTATATGTATTTACCAAAAAAAACTTAATGATTAACACCGGGTCAAACAATAGTTTATTTTCCCAATTTCAGAGCAGGCAGTGATATATACCTCCCAAAATCAGTGGTGCCCCACGGATGTAGACAAATGTTGGTCGTCTACAACCCTGACACTTTAGCCGGGTTACACGGCGTATAATGACCTTGCACGCCTTTCAACTATTTGTGACCATTTGGGTCGATTGTGGAACTTCGCTTGTTTCTCGGTTAAGAGCTTTTTTGCCCAAACGCTCGTTGATCCATTGTGTTAAATGTTCTATGCATGTTACTGAAATATTATGCTAGGATTTACATTTCGTGTTAGTGCGAATTTATAGTGGAAAATTAATTTCGTTTGGGTTATTAGGTCAGCTGTCTAGTTAGACGAATGTTTACCAGAAAATGTAACTGTATAATTGTTGATATAAATTATATATAGACTATTAAATTATGCTCACAATTGTGTAATTTGCAATCGCGTTTGCGAAAGTTTTTACTCACATACACTTTTTACTCACATATATCTTCTTATATCTTATCTTATATATAAAAATGAAACGCAAAATGTGTTGGTAAGCGCATAACTCGAGAACGGCTGAACCGATTTTGATAATTCTTTTTTTATTATATTCCTTGAAGTACGAGGATGGTTCTTATGTAGAGAAAACGTAAACATGTACCACGGGCGAAGCCGGGGCGGACCGCTAGTTGATACTAAAAATAACATAATTGAATTGGTACATGTACATTCAATAGCTATTTATATAATCTTCTCAACATTATCCTATAAAAAATCTAGTACCTAAAGTAGGATTAGGGGAGAATTGTAACAGATTTTTTGAAATATAATAGCAATATAATAAAACCACGCAAGTACGGAGTCTCAAAAGGTTCTAATCAAATTCCACGAGGTAATGCTTTCAAAGCCTCAGTTACTAGGAGATCATAGAAAGGAGGATCACCTTTATGGCTTATGTTATGAGGTCCATGCGTTTAGTTTAATGGTAGCTTCAGAAGCGGTATTAAAGTAATAACTGGATAAACTCAATGGGACTTTGTAAGAGTCGCTGGATTTGAGAAACTGATAAGAAATATCATAGCAAAATCTTAGTTCAACGTCGCAAACTAAATTAACTTCGAAGGTATTATTTTAAGGATCACATTGTAAAAATGGTTTTTCTTTTTATTATTTTTTTAAAATCATGTTTTTAATTTTCTTGCGAAATGAGAAAAACAATACCCTTACAAGATACTAACAATTTGAATGTTTTTTTATCATTTTTCCTGCAAGCCCGTATCGAGATGAACGAAGCAAAAGAAGGTTTGGTTACCATTTATATTACTTTTATAAATGAGTAAAAAATTTAATTAAATTTAAAATAACAAAAGTACACGAAGAAAGTTACGTCAACTTTAATATTTCCTTGTCCTCCAAAGGAAGAGAAAATATTTACATAACACTTTGATATCGGAGCACAGTTTATCAACACCAGTAATAAATTCCCACTCCATCACGCACGTACAAAGCACAAAGTATATATATCATTTCTCACTTCAAACGAATAATGAAAGGCGTATTCGCAGAAATGTACAATATACGCAAAGCAGATGTTTTCATTTTCGCTTTATTAACGAATAAAAAACGACTTAAGAAACAAATGTGTCAGCGCTTTGATTGTTTATTAAAAAGAGGAATTTTGAGTATTAAATGAAAATCTGTAGCAGTAAATTTGTCGCCGTTTAAAGAGATTAAAAGAGAATGTAGCGTGAGATTGAACGGCGAATTCATTTGTGCTATCCCTCCGCCTTGGGTAATTTATATCGGCTTTGACGCTCCCTGCTTCGTGTGAGCTATTTTTCCGGGATTGTCATTGAAAAGTTGAAAAACTTCTTGCGAAGTTACTTTGCGCGGTTGGCGAATTATTCAAATCATTTTTCATATGGTGGTACATAATATTTTGAAGCTGGTTTAAGATAAATCATTTTGCTTAATTAATCACGGGGTTATATAAAGGACGTTCATTATGAAAAAATTGGACCAAAATATTTTTTTAATATAAATATATAAATATAATATTTGTTTAACTCGAGAAAATAGAAAACACTGTTACCATACGTTTATCAAGGGTATTTCCTAACATTGAATCGTCAATTTGCGTCAGTTTACAACCATCCAAAAATACTACACCCATATATGATATTATACATACTACATGTGTGTGTTCGCACACATATTGACACGCAATATTTTTTCATGATGGTAATTGAGTATTTGAATAAAAAAAAATTATTGATTTTTTTTATGTATTTTGAAACTTTATTATTAATAATATTGATATTTAATGCAAATAACTTACAAAAAAAATTTTTTCCGTTAATTATAAGCAATTAAAAATTGATGAAATTTAAGTTAGAATCACGTGACTAAAAACGCGCCATGACTGGTCACCACAGTTGTGACGTCATAATGTTATAGCTATTACTTAGAGCTATTATTAACTGCAGTACATAGCGTTTACATACGATTTGTTAGTTGGTTCCGAATTAGTTAGTTAGTTACGAATAATATTCTTGATGTTGATATATTTATGATCACCGATTTTTGTCAGGAGTTGCCTTTGTAGTATTCGTACATAATGGTACAAAACGATAACTTTTGAGGTTCGCCATTTTTAATATAAATTTAAATAATATAATTAACAATTAATATAATTAATATGTAATTTAATAATGACAACAAAATTAAATAGATCAAAACACTGTATTTATTATTAACACGCTTTTATTAGCTTCACCTGTATGTTTGTATGTAACCGATTCCTTTCGAAGTTTCGACTCGATTTTGACCCACTTAAAACCGACAGATTTTGTTCAAATTTTGAACACTTATCAAGGTCCGATGACAATACAATAATATCATAAATTTATCCTGATAAGGATCGCCAGGATCAGCTTAAAACATATGTTTGTATGTAACCAATTCTCCTTTCGATTCGATTTAGACCCACTATAAACCGACGGATTTAATTTAAATTTTGTATACTTATAAAAACCCGGTAACAATACAATAATTTCATGAATTTATCTTTTTATCCTGTTTAGTTTTTCAAACTATATTTAATTTTCTATCAACTGCAATGAGTGAAAACTAACATTATGACGTCACACGCGCTCGGGTGACGCTTCGGGAGTTGTCGGCGTGTCTTCGGTACTGGATTCAAAGACTAATTTTTATTTTGAAATAACTTTTGAATTATTGCAAAAAAAATAAAAATAAAAACAGTTTTGTTATAAAACTAATATATAATCTTTCCATTTATCACAAAAAAAAAATTTAATTCAAATACTCAATTACGTCAAGTCCATCACTACATAGTATAAAACATAGTCGCTTTCTCTGTCCCTATGTATGCTGAAATCTTTAAAACTACGCAACGGATTTTGTTGCGGTGTTTTTAATAGGTAGAATGGTTCTTGAGGAATGTTTTAGTATTTAATTTATTAGGTTTTATATCTTTATATGTATAAATAAAGGTTACCTATCTTAATCTCGAATTTTAATATTCCGAATATCATAATCCAGAAAACGTTTGGACATTTTTTCATAACCCCGAATTTTAAAATTTCGAAGTTTTGTTTGCCATATAATCGCAACTCCGAATTTCATTTGCCCATTTCTTCATTTGTACGACGTTTTACAATCCAGACGAATGAGTTCCAGACATACGAAATCTAAATGCACAAAATCCAGATGACCGTAATCCATATGCACGAAAGCCAGATTTTTAAAACACAAATTTTTGAAATACAGTTGATTGATATCCAGACAAACAATGTCCAGATTTTTGAAATTCAAATAAACGATATCCAGAAAAACGAAATCCTTCCAGGGGGTCGCAGCACGAACCTAACCTAACCTTCTGAATAGATTTTAACACTTTAACCTTTCTGTAATGGGCAAGTGAAACAATAGCGAGTCGGTTCTGGC
>CAJQZN010019922.1:0-14842 GCA_907164685.1 Colias eurytheme | reverse complement strand
GGTTTCATCCGACTGCGATTTTTTTTTGTTTCAAAAATTATCTACTCCAGTCTATTTATCATTGGTTCAATTACAACGATACTCAACACTTAATACAAAACAGCAAAGTTTCGGAATCCCAATCTATAAGTGGCTTAGAGAAAGTTTGGCAGTTGCAAACGTGTTCCAGATTAAACTAACTTTTCCATTATTGGCCTGTCTTCTACCTTTGTACTGAGGGTGTTAAAAGATCATAAAGTTAGTGAAGCTAAACGAATTTCACAAATAGAAGGAAATGCAATCATTCACACTGAATAATAAACTCTAATATTTTATAGTAGCTACTAGCTAGTCTTAGCGTAATATTTTATAGCCTATATTCTATAGTCAAATTAACAAATTGGACCAATTCTTCCTGTGCTTAGTGCCTTGAAATAACAGACTCTTCAGCTTTACATACATTTGGATAAATAGATGAAGGAAATCAATCTTTTCTACCATAGCAACAGTAGAATTGAAAAAGGGCCCGTTACGAAACACGTAAAGAACTCGAAGAATGAGCGTACGAGATGCCACCGGCTTATGAGCGCGCTATAAATAAGGAAGCCGGCGATCCGTGAATGTGTGTAGACTGCACTGTGCAGTCACTTCTTAGTTTCAGCCTTGTTTCTGCCTCTTGGCTACTTACGAGTTGCGTTACGTATGCTGTACTGAAGATTTATGTGGATGTACACGCGTAGAAATTACGTGAGAAATGATATTTTTATTGCGAAGATTTCATTAAGTAACTTATAAATAGTAGTTGCTATAATCGTTATTGATTTTGGCATTTTTTTATGGTGAAAGTATATTATCTTCTCTTCTTCAATCCATGTCTAGATGATGCTGCCACTTAATGATGCAATTGCTTATTTTGGGTATTTGGAAATTCAGTAGCAACCAAAAGTGAGGATACTTTTAAAGATTGATTTCTTTTAACGTTTCTCTAAATCTATGAAAGCTGTGTGTTAAGGCAATTAATCATCTAATGCAAAAAATGCTCAACGTAAAATCTACATCCATACATGTAATAATGCATGCGTGCCAAGTACAACGACACGTGTGTCTGCGCCCGCGCCGGCGCTGTTACACTCTTCATAAATCACTTATTAATAAGCGTTTAATTATATCTTTACTGAACTCTTTATTTTTTACTGTTATGTGACGTTGATTTAAATTATATATTTTGTGGCGTTGATGGAAGCGTGAAAGCTGTCGGAATAATCAAAAGCTGTCTTTTATACTCATAGTTTTACTTACAACCCATAGGTACCCGGAAGAAGTAGGAGTCTTACCTGTAACAATAAAAAATAAATAAATTAGGAACAATTGAATATTACTATGATATTACATTGAGACCTATAACTATGATTGTTTTAATACAATCACTAATTAATCAAACTGAAAAATAGCATTCTCAGGACCAACGACGCAATTCATCTTATCGGATGTTCTTTAATAGGTAGTATCAATCAATCTTTTAAACATTCAAAAGCAGGATTGCTTACAGCCTACAGCTATATTTCCATTGGTACTACACCAGAACTCTTTCACATTACATACCGATTCAAATACTCAAAAATACCCTGTCGGAAATCCTTGATTCAACAATTAATATGTAGCGGGCATTAGGCCCATAAATTTCATATGCCGGTCCCGCACTCATCATAACGACAACAATGCGTCAGAAAGCACTCGCTCCAATTTCAATAATTCAGTCGAGGGTGCGAGAGTCTTTGTTCCGAATGTGGGGAGATTTGCAACGCCGACAATGATTGAACGGTCGGTTTTGGAGGCTCAACTTTGGAATACTTTTTTACAAGTTTCGGCGAAGTTAGAGTTAGAAATTTGTTGGATTGGAGCTGTGATGAAAATTGATGGATAGTTTAGATATTACACTGTTTAGTTTCATATTTAAAATAGCATAATCTATCGAAAGGTATAAGTGCCTATAGAATATTTTAGGGCATCCAAAGACTTCTTAATTTATGTCAAATACAAGAAAAGAAAACTATTATTTATCGACAAAGGATATCCACAGGATCCGAACTGACACGTACAAACTTTAATGGAGACGTAGTAAAGCATAATCCGGCTAGATAAAGATGTCGGAATTTACAATCGCCGTGGTCGCATCGGTCGTTACCCAGATATCACATCGTAGGCGTTCATTGTTTACGATGCAGGGACGGTATACAGTAGACTGTAGACCTACGGTATCTATCTGATGCAACTTCCCTTTGCACCCACGGCCGTGTCGTAAGAAATACTTTGGTAACGCCGCCACCTCCCACTCGGTGCGCGGTAGGCCGGTAGCCTTACACCAATTTAAGGCTGGGGCATTGTTATGAAATTGGTTTGATTTTGACAAAAATAAACTTAAACCAGACAAAGTACGCAATATAGTGTACTATATTATAATCAAGACATATGAATAGTTGGAACCTCACGTCTTGACTGATTAAATTAAACGTCTAGCCAAATGCTAGGAGTTCATACTTGAATTTAAATTACGTATGAGATAATAAATTTGGAATTATGAACTATACTTCGTTTTCAGGTTATCTACAGCGCAGCGAGTAACTAATTGCGGCAACTTCCAACTTACTAGCATATTGGTGCAACGACCACAAATTAAAACATTATTAACGTCTGCATATGCAAGCCACAGTAACTACAGTGCAATTAGAAAATTATACACAACTGTGCCATACAAATTCAAGCGTAGAGGAAACGGTTTTAATTTCTTCCTCCTTGTGGACATAGTTCCGTGTAAACAACAAAATATTCCTAAGCGGATATGACAAAAGGCTCGATAAAAACTGACGTCCGACATGCTCTTGGATTAAAGAGGCGCTTCAATCACGCTTTAAATAACGTCAACTAATTATTAGGAAAATATGTATGTAATTATACAATGCACTTAAGAATTTAAACGTTGTAATTGGTTTATAATGTATTAAATGCATTAAGTCGGATAAAGAATTTAATTAATTTCGTGAAAAGACAAAACGGAAACTCATAACCGATAAAATGCGAATAAAGATTTTTCGAGAAACGTTCGACATTGGTAATCTTGAACGTTATTGGGATTAAGATTCCAATTAGAGGCTACACTTATCAATATGGTATAAAGTCCTGCGTTGCCTTTTTTCATTGTAAAGACCGTAGGAAACCACCTTAGTCTTAAAATTAATAGACCTGTGGCTGATTCTTGAACCATCTAGAAACTTCTAGCTATAAAATTTAACGTCTTTAATTCCCTAAGAAAATATTCTTATACTTTTCAAGCACATGACGAAGGTTATTACCGCTCCCAGCTAATTACCAACAGACGTGATTGTGAGATCAACGGAGCCAGTTTCCCTTGCTCACTGGAGCGGGATTAACACTAATGTGTAACACAAGACTAAATTCTGACTCTGCTTTGATAAGATCCTGGGGCTAATTCCGTAATTTGTTACCGGTTCAGAGGATCATGCATGAAGCTTTTTTGCTAGGGAAGAACTTGAATAGATAAATGTAATATAACAATTTTTAAAAACTGTGTAGATACAGTACTTTAATGTACAAATTTTTATCCATTTCATATTTTGTATAAAATAAAAAACTAGGACTCACATAACGGGATAGAAAATCTCTGATTTAAAATGATTCCAAGCCCATCTACTTCTGACGTTTAAATATAGTTTTAAACATTTAAATTCGTCTCTCTTATACAATTATTGTTTTAAAATACAAATTCGATAATTTATTGAATCGTCTTCAACTTCCACAACGCATGTACATTGTAACTATACATTAGCATAATTCAACACATAGTGTGAGCAGATAGTGTGAATTTGCTTTTCGATAGGTTCTTACTACTTCGCGAGTCGTGCTGCATATTTGTGTTTCCCTCACCTACAATATTTTGATTAACTTTCATCTCTACGCAATTTTTATACAACATAAAGCATCATATATTAAACAGTGTTTAGCAATGATACGTGCGTCAGTAATCACGCCTATATCACAATATACGATGCATTCTATCGTATTACGACTATAACGCAATGATTAAGTGCGAAGGCGTCGTTGGCGCCTTACACCTACGCACCCACGAAACTCAGGTAATATCCATTACTGAATCCAAACGAGTTTTGTGTGTAAACATAAATAACTGACCCGTTTAAAACTCGAACTTCATGTCGCATTTGCATAACAACCTGATGTATAAAATAAATAAGTATAAAAAAGACGCGCGTGCGAGTTACATGTTCGATAAATCTAATGCCACCTCAATAATATTTATCTGACATTTTTGCTTCGTACTGTCAATGGAATGTTTAACGTGTTAAGAATTTATTGTAAACTAGCTTCCGCCCGGGGCTTCGCCCGCGTGGTGTTTTGATAAAAGGTAGCATATTATGTTCTTTCTCAGGGTCTAAAGATTGTCTGTGCCAAATTTCATCAAAATCGGTTAAGAGGTTTAAGCGGGAAAGCGGAACAGACAGACAGACAGAGTTACTTTCGCATTTATAATATTAGTAGGGATAAGAAAATTATTTCCAGGTAATAGGTATTAATAATTCAGGTAAAATATGAAAGGTGCTATTAGGCTGCAGGAGTTCAATTAATTTAATGACCAAAAAAAATTCAATCAATACTCGAATTCGATACTTTTCCTATTTCCTGCGCGATATTACCAAGTACCAACCGATGATATTTGATTAAAATTTGGTAAAGTAATTATATTCGTCCTTGATTAGGAGAACAATTTGTTACTTTGTAGCATAACAGGTTACCCACTTATTGTTTTGCATATTGTTTGAATATTGCAAATACAGAAATTAGATATTTCACTAGGAACGTCGTAAATGATTAGTTATCATTGATTTATAGTACACTAAAACGATGTTATAATAATAAAAGAGCAATTTTGAAATCGATAATAATTTATTGAAGTGGGTAGTGACCCTGACTGCATGTGTTGCGGTTCTAGCAGACGACAAATTAAAGCTAGTCGACACAGTTTTTTAAAGTGAGTTTTCTAACTTTTATATTGAATTAGTAAAACTTAGTTTCATCCATAAGGTAACGGATAGGATACCTATAGGTTCCTACACCGTACGTACCTACTGTACTATGTAATAGAAAACTAAAACGTTTATGGTCATATAACTACCTTAGAGTTAGAGATATGTCGTTGGCTATACAAATGAATCTAAATTATAATAGTTCAGAATATATTATTCATATTCATTCATATGATGTTTTAGGATGATTGACGAGCAATATCCCGCTTTACAACGCAATACGCAGTTGGTGTAAATCGTGTTAAATATGATTTTCTTTACGATCCTCAGACACACGTACAAATAGTGTCGAATAATTTCTCTTGACTGTTAATTTTATCGCTTTGCCAACTGAATGTTAGTGCATTAGTCTAGGAGAAATCATGTTAATATCACAATATAAATCTACTTTTCTATATAACAGCTGGACCGATCCTCATGAAATTCTGGTGCCTATCTGTAAATTAGCTATAACATCTATTTTTCATACCCCAAAGTCATAAGACTAAGGCAGTACAAGGTTTGCTGCGATAACTAGTATAATATCATAAAAAGGATATACGATATCAATGAATGTGGGACAGGTTCTTTCGCGCGTTATTGCTGTGCTGTACTGTCTCTGTGTTTATTGGTATTGCTATAACAAGCGAGCGCAATAGCAGAACTAAACCTAGCTTTACCGGGATTTACCGTGGGCGAAACTAGACTGGACTGAATTGAATGCTGTAATCCAGTTAAGGGTGAAATGTTCTGTTCATACAATATAAAATAATTATTTAGTTATATCCTGAAAAATAATTATATAACAAAAATATCTAGGACATAACACTTTAAAAGCAGATGAAACAACATAACAATCTTCAAACAACATTACATAAATCTATGTCATTTTTATGAAATCTGCTGCTTCGATTAATACATAGATCTGTAATTATTTCCAATTTGCCGAGTAATCCGAGTAATCGTGTAATATTTACATCACCTGGTAAAATCTAGCTTTCCCCGCTCCCACATTACCCCAACGAACACAGATTACTCTCGTTGGAATGCACAAACAGTCTGGAGTGTTCAGCCATTAACTAAACTCCGTTAACATCTGAAGCGCGACATCAGCTCTGTAATTACATGTTGTAAATCTCTGTTAAAACTGTAAATGATACATTTATTTGGCGAGACACGTCGCTATTATGTTTAATGATATATTAAGTTGTAGGATAAGTGCATTGTCGGAATAGTTTGCTACACATGATATTTTCGTCTAAAGAATAGTGATGTAAATAAGAACATTTTAAGGTCTAAATATTTTCAGTGGAAAGTATAGGTAGTAGTCGATCCTTACGTAATACGTCGCATATAATAACAATGCTTCTGTCCATTAAAAAAACTAGTAAAAAAAAGCTAAATAAAGAAATGCATTCCAGTTTCGGTGATTCCATTTCAACGTTACCGTGCAAGTTATACGCAATCAAACAGGTACCTACGCCCAAACTCGTTACATTATACGTACCAAGTACCAACTTACATCGACCGGCGCGCAAAAAATAGTTGAAAATGTTTACGCTGCAACAATTGGCCGCTTCCTTCGTAAAAACTAGCATGCTAAGATGCAGACGTGTCGAGTCGAGATAATAATGGTCCGGTTGATTTATAGCCGTTTATAAAAACTGGTAGAAAGTGGCAGGAGTCATTGGCACCCGACAATCTGTGGCAAGGTCGGGCTATTCGATAATAGGCGGACCACTATGAAGTAATCATTTGTTTGTTTATATTTTTTATGTAGGTGTCGTTGGCGTGTGAACAACTAAATTCACGGCACGTGTTTGCGCACGTTTTTCTTTCGATTCACGATCTAACTACACTGGTAATGTTATTTTTTTGGTGCCAAATCTATTCAGGGATGGTGGATATTTGGCAAGTTTTGGCGAATTATTTTTATCATAACTGGACTAAATTTAGATAATTAACATAATATTTAAATTCACGATGCAAAAATAATGGAATACATAAAACTTGAACACATTCAAAATTGACCTTTCAGAGGATTTAAATAAATAATACAGCATAGGTTAAATCTTACAATATATAATATTGTATCTTATCGAAGCAATTTAATAGATACTATTTCACCAAATTAACTATTAGCATATATCCATAACACAAACCAAACCGATACACAAATTGATTTCACATGCGCGCTCGTTTTTCAAATCCAACAATCGCTATTGAATTAATTAGGAACAATAAAAATGCGGATACGCAATTATCCGCCTCGGTCTCTCTATTGCCTCAATCGATAAACGCAATAAAAACAATCAGTCAATCAATTGTGCCGAAGAAAATTGATGTTATTTTCTCGATGAAACAAATCGCCGACTGGTCGTATACAATGTGGCGATAAAATGTTATTTTTTGCAATATAAAAAACTTGCTCGGTCACTCGCTCGTTATAAATTCGCCGGAACTATAAGCACTCAGTGGACTCGTATTTTGGCATGCCGGTCATACGAATCAAACAGGCAGTGGGTACAATTTTTTACAACTCCCACGGGAAAGCATGGACGTGCCTCGGAAAGCGGTTGCTCAATCGTAATAAAATTAACTACGTGATGTTTATAACAGTCGTCATTATGTACTTAGAAATAATGATTCTCAAATATTATCATAGTCACACTGTATGCCTTCGAAAATAAATTTGTTACAGTATTGGATGATAATTTTTAATAATAGGTATTTATTTTTGACATTGCAAGGGTTATTGCGTGGCTCATATATATTTTATTCAACACAAATTAATTTAATTAAAATTGTGTTTATAATTTAGTAGAATAATGCATACACCAATTGAAATACCATCTCATCATGCTTGACAACAGTCGCTTGATATCATCTAAATTACATTTAAACGATTACAGAATTAATCTCATATACAGAGGGAGGCACAATCAACATAATATGTATGAAGGAACAAGGTTGTCTGCTCGTGACTATGATCCCATTGAGTCGACGATTACTTACACCAGAGGACATTCAGGTCGTTCGCTCCATGTGCCTTAACGCTTTACTATCTCATAATAGAACGATTATCATACACTTGAGTATAATTTTATAGAAACTCCTTTCCAGACATTCCGCGAATAATATAATAGACAACGGTATTGTAGTGTCGTATCTTGTTTGACATAAACATGTGCGTAATGAGATATTTCATTCGCGAAGTGAGACAAAGCGTTTTTGGAGGAATAAATTAATATATTTGATATTGTGAAACAAGCGTGTATTCAATGTGCCTGTCGATATCAATATTGCTGTACTTTGTACTGATAAATTCCTTAATACATACGAGTAATATTATATTTTTGTGTGAATGAGTTTCTTTATTTTTGCGTTTAATTGGAATCGAAAATCGTTTCATTTCGCACTGAGGAAACAGACAATAGTCGTCGTAATAGTGTCGTTATATGCAACAGTTATGTTATATAAAATACACTAATTACTCTTTTAACAACATTTTCACATGAACAAAAATATCGAATGCCTGTGGCATGTCTGCGTGCATTAAGGAAAGAATTAAGATTTCAGAAAACGAAGGGGAAAGACATTTTAACCTTCGGAAGTTCATTACAAATACATTTACCGGATGCTCACGATTAATTAGCATTAAAATCTTTTGGTCTTACCGCAAAACAATTTATACACAGTCTAACTTTAAACCAGGGATCAGTCACTTTAATAGTTGTCTATGTGAAATACGACAAAACCAGATTAAAGAGAACCCGCGCTTAAAGTTAAACCCTGTCTAAAGTTTTGGTAAGACAGTTTATTTTTAACTTTAATTCACATCTGTAAAATTTTCACAACCTGATGAATGTACGTAAACTCTTTACTTGGTTAAATATCTGGCCTCAAACTCGTAAAAATATGTGTACTTAATTGATTGCGTGTGAACAATATGCTGGCCAACAAATGCACATCTAAAGTGGATCTGCTTGAATTTTTCAGTGTAGTTTCAGGTGCCTGTTTGGATGACCTAACTAACCACGTTATTTGTAACATCACATACAAAAAAGTTAAATTATTGTTATAATATGACGACATAAAATAAAATTTTATTGGAAACTATTATCTGCTACTATATAATTACATAGGTAATTTATCTAAATAATAACAATTTAAAATAATGTTATTTAGTATATTTAGTTCAATAAGGTGTAATACTCGTATTTATGCCATATAAGGCAAGCGATATAATTACACGAACACATTTTAAAACTACGTATTAGCACAGGTATTAGCAATGCAGTTAGCCATAATAATTTATAATTTTAATTTATATGCGAAAATTTAAATACGAAATTTCTCTCATTAAACTATTTGCGAATTATGCACACACCATCAATCAACATCACTCTAACTCACTCGTGATTAGATAAAGTAACGATAATAATGGTGAAGAAAGTGATAACACTATTCTAAGATGTCACAACACTCAAATAAAGCTTACAAGTGAAATGCACAAGGAATAAAAACAAGATATGAGTAGGCTTCAAGAATAGGAACGATTAATGAATATTTTAGCATTTATAATTACATATTATCCTATACCATATATGTAGGTTCTATACCAAAATCAATTAATATGTTTTACTAATTGAGTGCATTCAATTCAATACCTATTCATTCCATACAACTGACAATTGCAGTAATCGTAGTACTAGTTAATCGAATCAATACTACCTCTAAATTATCGATAACGTGTTTAAGAGAAAAATAGTAAAAGTCGCGATCGATATAAACTTTATATGAAGGAATGAGACAATATTTAAAAACATTATAGTAAACCACAACAAACGAGACCAAGTGATACAAAAACACTCTACAAGAGTAATGTACGACGTACGCACTTGGTACGTAATACAAGTGGAAAAGAAAAGTTGTTACGAAAGTGTAAGTAATAAAGTTTATGACTATATGAAAATCAATGTGAGAAGTTTGAAACTCATGGTTTACGAGCTATATTAACTATCTCGGCTATAATTTCAATAGACGCATGCTTTCACGCATTGCGCTTGCGTAATATCTCTTGTACATATTTTTATCTTCACTTATCTTTTCTCATAAGTGCTAGGTGTGTGCTGTGTATTTAAAAATAATGAGTTGGTCATAATTAAGCGAAGATAGTTTTGTATATTGTGTTTAGAAACAAAGATGTTTGTGAAACGAATACGTAAATAAACAGTATACTATCTCATCGTAAATACAACACAATCAGTGAAGAACAATATTATTTATAGAACGAAAGTTATTTAAAGTCAAATCAAGTTTAATTCAAGGTATACCAGAAGTCTTCACTAACGCGTACACCTAAAACGTTTTAAGGACGATGTTTCGGCGCAAGAGGGTTATCCTTAATTGAAATAATTTTGCATACAAACGGTGGCCGTGGGCTGGCAAAGTTCGCGAGGCCTTGTACCTTAACGATTATTGCTGAACTGTGTACGGAAGAGACGTGATACAATATATAGAGATATAAATCAATGAGGATGAATAAACTGCGCTCGCTTTGGCAAGACAAGGTTGTGCAACTTTGTATTGTGGTTCGCTGGCGTCTGTTAAGGAATGCAATTTCACCAAGAATTGATAATAAATTTTTATTTTGATGTTTTTGCCCTCATAAAGTTTTATGACCTCTAATCGGCTCTGCGTCAATTGTACGTACGTTCGTTAAACTGTCGAATGTTAAATCCGAAGCTTTGCGTGGATTAGATTTTCGTTTATTGCATTAGCTGAAAACACGTGTTGTATAAAAATTAAAACGTTAGCTACTTAATAGTACGTACATAATCACTAATCACTATAATCAGATTAATAAATAGCTTATATGAAGCACGTGTAGTATTGCACGGCATTTTTAGTAAGTATATTTTAGTACTTTGAATTATCGGACGCAGTTCGGTATTTTATAAAAGAAAAAATTCTTTCCATAATTATTGTTAAACTAAACATTGACGATATTATTTTGTCAGAACAAAACAAATCACTAAAGAAACCTAAACAAAAACTTAAGCAACATCATCATACAAATAAAACACCATTACTAGAAGCTAGTTCAATTTAGTATTGACTAGTTTTTCTAGGACGACCTAAACCTTAAGCGCATTAATACAACTATAGTATCCTCTTACATGGGTTACGTTTTTGTTAATGCGCAATTATTATCTGGTTCGTGTTAATAGACTAATAATTAATGTAGAAAATGTTTCAATGAAATAATTCTTTAGTACAAAAATGTTTTGTATTTTCTTTGGCAAAAAGTTGTTTTAACGTCGCGTAGTAAAATGACACGCAAGTTGTCTATTATGATAATTTCTGTTTTGTTTTTGTTCGTTATGAAATATTACATCTGATATTTACTACTAATATTCCTATAGCACTACTAATATACCTTCTAAGGACCTAATGTAAATACATGTACCTACTAAAGGGGATCTTTGTGTATGGTTAGTTACGCATAAACTCAAATACTGATTTGAATGTTTGCTTATTACGTTCTACCAGGACTACTTCAGAGAGTCTGCATAACGAGGGTGAGACTTGAGAACGTATTTTCCCATCCAACATAATAAAATATATAAATAAAAAAAGATAACATTTCGATTGAACTATGATTGCTACTACAAGTACCTACTGAATTATAATCAAATCGGACAATACACCATAACTAATCCAGCCATACAAAACTGATGATACACAAAGCAACAGAATAAAAGCAAGGCTGGCATTAAAGCCGAAACGGTCGACATGCGACGCTGACGAACAAAAGTACGGAGCGTACAGCGATATAAATAGACACATTAATCAATCAACATTGCTGAATACCTTGAAATATATGTTTTCTAAGAGGTCAATACGGATCATTACGAGCCAGCGACGGCCGCTACGGGCTATGGGAACGTCAATGATTCCGATATTGAAGGCGGAGTCGACATCAGTATAAATCTAGCCCGATAACATTTGAGGCCAATGCGATCGTTAGATTGCACGTATTATAGACCATTTCACATTCAAATTTTTATAAATGGCGATAAAGATAAATTTCTTATCCGGCGAATGTTTAAAATATGAAAATCGAGTAATAATTTTTGCAATCATTCCACGAGACGCAATACCGAAGGTCGGCTTGAGAAATACATGCTATATCACAACAAATCCATTTATTCTCTCATTCAAAGTTAGACGGGCGATTTTGATACGAATGTTTAGAGGGAACACTGCAATGTACATTAGGAAACGAGTCCCACGGCGTAATGTATCTTCAAGGCGATATAAATAATGTAATATCTGAGTTGAACAATTGTTTCGTCCGAGACTCTCATCATTAATATGATGGTAACAAGTATTGTAAATTATATGGATGTCACTGTGGCTTGTCAGATTTCGGTGAGCAATAGTTCGAGACACGATTAGAGTTTGTCAAGTACAACGGAGTATGCGCATAAATAATGCGCCAGCGTGTATGAGATTAGGTACGAGTTTTGAAAGAGGGATTTAGTTTGCGTGAGCAGAATGTATAGGTACTTTAATTCATATCTAATTCTCTCTATAAGAAGTCAAGACTTTCAAAGTCGCTCAGTAAAGCAATTTTAGTTTATTAACATAAATCTGGAATTTTAAGGAGGTAAATACTAAATAGCATAAATGTATGAGTTAATTACTTCGTAAGAATAACAATTGATGGGACTGGTCAAAGTCAACTACTTTAGGTACGTAGTTGAGGTCTTTAGGCCAACATCTTACATCATTTTACTTACTCATGTTTGTAGTATAGAGTAATTCTAAATTTAACATGTGTTCTATTGTTAAACGACCTCACAAATTGATGACCTTAAAACATATGTCTCAGAATAAATAGTTTTCAGACTGATAGTTGCTATTCTTCATGTCGCTAAAACAACGAAGACAGATCTCAGTAAGATGACGAATAAATAACTTCAATGATAGGTGACCAACCGCGTCTCAATCTTCAATTTATCTTTACCAATCGTGACTCATCTATACAAATATTATAAAGCTGAAGAGTTAGTTTGTTTGTTTGTTTGAAAGCGTTAATATCAGGAACTGCTGGTCCGATTTGAAAAATTCTTTCGGTGTTAGATAGCACTCGATAAATATCGAGGAAGGCTATAAACTATAATATATTATATCATCATGCTAAGACTCACAGGAGCGGATAAAGGCTGGTAAAACCGCGGCTCACAGCTAGTTTTCCTATATTTGCCAAACAATAACGTTACAAATGAACTGTGAAAAATAAAGATGAAAACAATAGCAAATTGGTATTGTCAGAGTCAATTAATTTTGTAGGAGCGGTAGTACATTTGCTAAAAACGTATATCCTCTAGAGGCTTGTAGGATATCTAAAATACTGAATATATTACCGTTGTTATGTAAACGTTTAATGAACTGGAACAATCCGACAATTATATGCGAAAGTATGATATAAAATTAAGCAATAAAACAATATCTGTTGAATGAAACTTATTACTTATTGTAAAAAAAAAATAACTATAATTATTGTGATAATAGTTAAAGTTTCTATCCTGTAAATTTTTTTATAAACCCTTTTTATGCAACGAAAATATTAATAAACAAAAGTTGAATAAGGGATTTTAAACTGTAAAGTGTAAATTTAAACAACCATTTGCTAAATATACCAATGAAACTGTAACCTACATACAATTAAGGAAACAAAATAACGTCCAAATAGTTCTTGTATAACAATAAAATTTCTGAATTAGCAATTATGAAAGAGCAACTATGGAGTTTCTTGCCGGTTCTTCTCCACAGATACTGCTTTCCAAATCGGTGATAAATTAAAAAAAAAAAATGTTATGACGATTCAAAAGTGCTTCTAGAAGAAGTCTTATTGAATAAATAAATGTTGTGGTGTCTGCACAAAATCACAGATGAGGTAAACATTGCGAAAGTGTTTTGCAAAAACAACGTTACCACGGTAAACTTCTTATAATTTCCAGTTTTTAAACATTTACCTTTTATAATACCGTTTTTGCATCACGATTAAAGTTGTTCAAATCAACGAGAGAATTTTCAAGAACATTATTTAGCGAGTAAATATTTTCCATTTCTTAAAAATAGCCTAGTTAATTTAGTACAAGTATAAAAACAACAATGATACCATCCAACGGTCTATTTTTACTTTATTTTTCATTAAAAGTAAAAACATTTCCTTCGTAATTAAATAACGCACGTATTTGTTGCAATACATATTATTTTAAGTTGAAAAATGATTCAATATCTGAAAAATACCTTAACAAATCTCAAACGACTCCCGGCATACCTTGATTTAAACAAGTACTTATAACGAAAGCATTAAGTGGAATCCGTCTGCTTTTTATTGCGGTTTACTCGAAATTTCGACAAAACCTCCTAAGAAAATATCATCTGAGACGGCACGGTACATAATGGGCTAACATAATTCGACATTCTTCAGTGAAAACATTTGTGACGAATCGCAATTATTATTTTTATACTCCCTAGGAAAATACGTTTCTTTCGTGTTCAAGTTTCGCAAATTATAAAGACCATCTTTTTTATGTACATATGTTCGTGACCTATCTACAGAGCTAAAGCTTCAAAAATGATGAGTTATAGTACCTAAGCTATAGATATAACTCTATTTATAAGTGGCTTATGTATTCATCGAGATTGTATTTTATCCGTCTGTCAAATTAACACAGATAAAAAAAAAC